>WJEZ01002082.1:0-14663 GCA_009869925.1 Thalassaphorura encarpata | reverse complement strand
AGTCCCGGACCCGAACGCACTTATCCACACAATAGCAATGGGAGCAGCCACAAGTCACTAATTCAATAACTCAGGCAGAGTGGTATGCAAGGCTTTGGAATGTAAAACAGATTTGCAAAACTGTCACTTGTGGTTGGGGAAAGTCGAAATTCGAAAGTTAGTTAGCAGATAATGCACTTTCAGTGCGAATCGTTGCTAGTTATCAAAAAGTTAGACAATTTAGAAAAACAGAATCCATACAATACAATTTATGTTTGATTCGATCGTTATTTGCCTACATACCGTTACCGTACTTGACTGGGGTCCCCCGAATACATTAATTATACAAATGAGAAGCTGCGTCATCCAAATCTGTTTCTAGCCAAATGAAATGAATAGAAAGGCGAACCGTTAAGCCTCAGATCTGTCGGGCCCTGGCCTGGCCCAAGCTGGCTGACTGACTGAATCCGAGTCTTTTCAAACTGCGAAGCGATGGTCCCAGTCGGTCGGATTAATCTGCTTAATGTAATGAAATATTGACCTGAGTTTGGTTCTATTCCTAAAATCAAAGCAAAATTTTAGCGACAAACTAATCCCTTCACAGTAGGCGTGCATAGTGTAGCATGCTCGTATCAACGGAAATTCTTCCTTTCCGCTTTGTGTTACTAACTGTGTTGGACTGTTGATGAAACCAAAATTTGTTCTCCTTATTTTCAAATCCTACTTTTGACCTAGTCTTGCACTGGGTTGATATTGATGACTTTGACTTGGTCACAATACCAATACTTGCAAACTTTCGAAAGTTAAAGTTTCGGAAGTTAATACCAACTATAAAAAATTCGGTCAGCCTGTCAAACGTGTTGTATTTGAGGATCAGTATAAAAATTAAAATGAACAAGTCAAATAACAAAAATCAAAGAAAGGTAGGTTGTAGAGGTTTTTTACTGAGCTTGTATTAAATTAAATAGACTAACAAAAATATGTTCAATCCTTCCATACGAGTTCAGAGAGTTGAACTTGCAACAGCTACTGTTTCCTGAAACTTCCTTGCCTTTCAGATTGTACGTGGGTTCAAACTTGTTAGTTGCTAATTCACTTAAAACACAACTTATTACAAAATTATCATTTGAGCTGCTGTTACTGCTTCCCTTGGCTTCCTCCACAAGAGGCTTCGGTGGACTTGATTGAAATCTGCGGGCGTCACATCATCAGTCCCATGGAGTTTCCAACAAATTCATTACTCATCCCTTGGTTGCTCTCAGAAGGAGCCAGAAAATTAATGTGATCCTCCTTCCTTTGTTTATGTCGAAGATATTACTCATTAATTTCCCTCCAACCCTGCCTGACATTATACACATCAAATTAAACACTCAAAGACAAGTGTACGTACATACATTTCCGATGTGTAAATACACTGCTATAAATTTCCTAGATAATTCGTACAGCCAAAATCGATCCATCGTAGTCCTAGAAAATCTGAATTTAGTGAATCAACTCAACCGTGAGTTTCTTAAGGAAGGAAATTTACTTCGTCGCAGCCAAATTGAGTAAAAATTATTCAAAATCAAATTAACTTAGGCCAGGCAGGCATGAAATAATTTAATTTTACCTCCAATTTTAATATCAATTTAACCCTAGGAGCTGAAAAACGCTTACCCATACAAGAAAGTAAGGAGACAAATATTATTGCTTTGCTTTTTCACTTCCATAACAAACATAGAGCTAAGCTAATTTTTTCCAAAAACTCTACAGTCGAGTTGTTCTTGTTGAGATCTCACTTGCGACACGATTGCCATTGCCATTGCCATGCATAGAATTTTTGGGGAGGAAAAAGTCGAGTGGATTGGATGTGGGAGACGGAATGAGGAATCTGTCTCCTCGCATCACACATCTTTCTTTTTCTTTCTTTTTCTTGGGGAAGAAGGGTGAAAGTTGGATACGTAGTATTTGGCAGTATATAAGTAGTAGTGCATCGTGCATCCCATTCCAAGCATAAGAGTTTGAAGCTCGTTAAAAATTCACGTTAGAATGACTTCCTTTGAGATTTAAAGGAAGTAAAAGGAAAAACCTGAGCTCAAGTGATTCCCATTCAGAGTCAGATGAGCGTGAGTAATAATGTTTGACGTTGTTTATTAATGCTTTCATTTTGACACAAGGGAAGGAACTATAAAATCCAATGCAATGCAATGCATTGCGACATTCACCGTTCATGGCTAGGCTTTCCCCACCAAAAATTCGAATTCATTTTTGCTCCAGAAGTCTTTAACAATAGATGCGAGTTTTGAAGAAAATCATGTCAAAATGCCTTGGCTGACGCAGAACAAGAAACCATAGCTGATTCTGAGCACAACAAATGAGGATTGAAAATCAGAAAGAACAATGCCTCAATGATCAAAGAAATATTCCTGAGAAACCTATGAATATTTTGGAGAAAGACCTTTAAAAATTCACAGTCAGCAGTTAGCAGTCAGCACAGAACACTGGGATTGATTTGGCCCCTACATATTGGACCATTACTAACGTTGAATAAAATAATAATGGCCAGTTTTCCAGGAAAGAGAAGCTAGAACAGTTCGGACATTTGAAATACAAGACGAAGCATAGCGTCATTATATTTTGTTCAATATGATTTCGTATGACTATTTCTTATATCCAATTGTACCTTAGAACAAAAAAGAACGGTGGGTGGAATGACCTGATAATGGAATTCAGCTTAATTCCTGTTTACGTGAATTCGAGACGAAATCAATCGAAGAAGCTACACTTATTCCTCCGGGAGTGATAGTGAATATGAATGTAATGTTATGCAATGCAATCTGGATTCCTCGGGCATCATCAATCAAATTCTTTTTATTTCCTAGTCTAGTATTCAGCAGTCTTTGTTCTCTTCTCTTTTTTCTCTTTCCTTTTGGCATACTGACTTCTTAATTGGTCAGATTTGTATAAAATGTTACAATCGGTGACATATAAGGAAAGTTAAAAAAAGTTGAAAAACCATGTAAAGCCTGAAAACAACTATTTATCGACGTTTTTTTTATCGGTTTACTAAATTTTGATTCGATATCTTAACTTGTATGGAAATACTAGTTTTCTAATTTTGTCAAAATCAGGAATAAATTAAATGAATCTAGTCCAATCAAGGTAAATTTGGTCCAGTATCCCGAGTTTTCCACCTCAAATAGTCATAAAATTTTATGTGCCCGTAATCACTAGCCCTTCTCTGCATTGCAGACTCGTCGTCTTCATTTTTGTCTTTGTCTTGCGGCTGCGGTCCAGGTGATTGTCATTTCCCAAGGCCCATTCCTTTTTGTACGTGGATCCTGGTGCTAAATAATTTGGTTTCTATTAAGAGAGACAGAAACTTCATTACATTACCATTGGATTGGCCTTTGTCGAATGAGGAGATCACTTTTCTCCTAACATCCAGTCTAGCCAGACTAAAACCAACACTCCGTACAGCAATGCATTGTATTTCCTTATTGGATTGGATTGCAGACTGATTCCCCGGGTAAATTCTATCCTAACCATATCCTTTGCTATCTCTTGCCTTACTTAAGATTCTAGAAACGTAAAAGAGTGTGCCAAACCCTTGGAAATGCTCAGACAGTAGAAAGTAAGATAGACAATACGAAAACGACCAACTCAGCCATCAGCCTTGCCTTGGAAATGTTCCTCTCGTTTTGATTCAGTTCTCCAATTCCAAAGCGACCATTAGAGGGTTACCTCGAGTTCATCCTTTCATCATCTCATCCCATCTGATTGAACTAGGAAATCCGACCGACCGACGGACGGAACGGACCCAAGCGGCCCAGCTAGCTCTCTTTTTATCTACATAACTACCCATATACCTGCCTTGTCCAATATATACGATGTATTCGCAATCCTATTCGCATTCCTATGGCGGGCATGGGCTAGAGTGAGAGAACAGGAGGAAGTTTCCTACTTAAAATTATGAGTCTCTTGAGGCCCATTAGACCCAAAGTCTCCCTTCTAGTCCTTAGGTTGAGGCGTAGGGTTGAATGACTGAATTGGACTGAAGATGCCGAACATGAGGTTAAACTTGACGTATGGCTTTGACGTAAGGTGACATTCTCAAGTATCAAGGACTCAGTACATGTACTACTACAATGGGATTGTACATTTAGTATACTAAATTTCCCTCAGTATTTCTATTTCGAATGACAATCCTTTTTGTCCTCCGCTTGTCTTGTCAGGTCTCGCAGAACTTGTCATTTCGCTAATGCAGGGTCCCTGGTATAGAATTGAGTTGTCATTATCATTCATGAAACTATAATGGACCCAGGAAAGGCGCCTGGCCTAGAGCAAATCGGTCGCTCTGGCTCCAGAATCTCCTGTCCGTCCTTGTCTCTCCAGGAGACAACTGAATCCGTGAGCTGGACATGCATCATTAATTTATGAAGAATTCATTAAGTGGATTTTGCAAAGTGACTCCGTCCTACGTCCTGTACGTGACTGACTTAATGGTAATCAAGTCCACCAACTTCAATATTTCATTTGTTTGGATCGCGTCTGCTATGAAATTCTAACAATTCGAATGCTACTGATACATGGAAAGGGTTGGATGCGTGGTTTGTTGGCAAAAGTTAGGCTGAACATGATATGACAATTCAAGCGACTTGCTATATTTTAAAATTAAAATAAAATAGTACAAATAAGTAAAAAGATACATCAGGACATTTTCTCAGAAATTAAATAGGGTTTTGTCAAAATAAATGAAATCGTTATGACCATAGGTGTGAGATCCAACTTGCGGTCATAAAACTGTGTGCCTATGCTGTAGCATGGCTAGGTACGTTCGGTGGAACTGGAATGAGCAAGTATTTTGGAAACACTAGTGTGCCTGGTGGGCCACACACCATGAACAATTACACGGGACAATAAAACACAAATAATGAATGTTCCGTGGTAGGAGATGAAGGGCAGAGGAGAATTTAGGCTCCTATTCAACAGTAATTCCCAATGGGACTTTCTCCAAAAATTGTGGCCTATTGCCAACTCCCTATTCCATCCCCTTTCATTTCTCCATGGACGAACGGACTAGTGCCACTGCCACTGCTGCCTCATGCCTTGGCCCTGGCATCAGAACCAGAGTTTCATGAATTAGGGGCCAAAGCAATGCCCAGCAACCACCTCCGAACTAAAAAAGCTGTAAAAACACAGACACACATGTACAGGAAAGGTAGGAGCCAACTCATACCTCATCCTCTACACTTTCTCCTCCAAAAAATGTCGCTACATACTTACTCAGCCCGTAATTTAATATAAAAGCAAAAGAAGGAGCTGTACTCTCATGTAAGGCAGCCACCAGCACCAGCACAGGTTTTTCTCTCCTAACCAACCCATTGGAGCAATTTTTTATGACAGAGAGAATGGACGCATTCATTTTTTTCTCTTTCTCTTTTTTCCCACTTTTCCTTTAATGAAGGATATCAAATTAGACTCTTTGCAAGTTCTCTCCTTGTTCTCCTCCCTCGTAAAATCAAGACTTTTTGTCAACAAAGGGAAAAGAAAAGACTCACCGTGTGGGAAATCTTAGTGTCGGGCTCGTAATAAAACCTCGTCTTTTAGGAAACACCTAAACACGATATGAACGAACCAGGTTGAGTGGAATACATGCAGTGCAAAGCAATCCTAGGTCTAGATTTAACTCCGGACTAAAAGGAAAGTAAAATTAAGCTCTGATGTCTTAATGAATCCAATTATCTACGTGCGTGTGAGGTAATGGCTCTAAATAGCAAGTCATGTAAAAGTGTAAAATCAAGTCCTACTCAAATTGTACAGGATAAGATAGAAAAATCTAATTATAGATTCATTTCGACTTAAATTGATAACCTTTTAAAAGTTTTAGTATTTGAACATGCCTAGAAATGAGGTTTGATTGATATCATGAAAGAAATGGTCAATAATTATCTGTTAAATTTTATTTTTGAAAATATCAACTAGTACAGCGGAAGTCCAACCAGGGAAATTATTCATAAATTATATATTGTAACCCAGTTCGAATGTACACTTGGTCAGAGTTGAGAGAGTTTATAATCGTTTTTTTTTTCGAGCAATTGCATTGACACCTTTAACTTTAAAGCGATACGCAATAGGTTGTTTCTCAATTTTCAATTTCCTTCCGTTTTCAATAAAACCCAGTTTCAAGGAGATTCACTATCGCCCTTATAAAGAGTTGAGTCTCAAGTTCTCAAAGAAGGGTAGCCCAGGCCCAGAATAGTGAAGTGAGTTGGGAAACTGTCACTGAGAATCGTTGAAACAATTTTGAGAAAACTTTTGTTGACAGTAAGTTAGTGGGTAATGTATGGGACGGGTGAGAGGAAGAACTTGAACTGGGATGGTACTCCTATGGCTTGATGCTATGGCTTGGTCTTCTCCTTCCACTTCATGTGGGAAAAGTAAGGCATTAATAGTTACAGGCTCAAAATTCGGGAAAATTCTTGGGTCCTTGCTTTTCTCCAGCAACTATACAGGGCTGAAGCACGATATAAATTTGCTCAAGACGACGTAAAGAGGAAGTGGTTGAAAATTTTCATTCGGCTTCCGGAGCCTAGCCAAGTTTTGCCTCAGCTTCAGCTTTAGCTTGTGACTTGCAATGCAATGCAATTGCAGACTCTTGCTTCTAAAAGTTTTCTCTGAAGAAAAATTGAGAAGAATAATCAGAAATGTACTATGGTTTGAAATACTTGTCTCATTTCACCCTGTGCCTGTTCCCCAAGAACTATGCCTTGTAATATGAACCATCGCCATTAATGTTAACCCTTTACATTTTCCATGATGATCTGACTTGATAACTTGAGTCTTGATACTTTTGTCTGAATTTCTCGGGATAGAATACCCTGGAAAGATCTATGCAAAAATATTGCTTTTTGTACGGACAATTTTGTTGCAAATTAAATACTAAGCCCTAAATAAAATCTAGGAGACAGATTTTTAACTTATGTATTATTCTTTCCATGTGAAAAGAAGATAGGGAATGCGACATTAATTTTGTGTAATAAAAAATGAGTATAATTTTTTTGAAATATGTTGAATCATTTTCCTCGTCATTCTAAACGCAGTTACTGAGGAATACAGGGACGTAAATTCTACTAAAAGACATGGAGAGGATGTAGTTAGCCGCATACTTGAAAATCCAGCTTTGCCTTTGCTCTGCTATTCTACCGCAGCAGCAGCAGCAGCACAACTGTGGTTTTGGCCAAAAGAGTCGAAAACTTGAAAGCTGAAGAAGTATGTACGTACGTATTTGGTCCTAAAGTAAGAAACGGTCGTCTACCTTTTCCCTTGACTAGAGAGGTACGAAGGCAAGGCAAGTCATTGAGGGATGAAGAGGAGAAAGGAGAAAGTAAAAACTTCCCAACTCAACAACTTTTAGAGCTTAGGAAGATGTATGATAATCACTCAGGAGGTTCACATGTCCGACAATATATTTCTACTTACTTCCAATTCCAACATCTCAACTCTCTCCCTTGCTTTGCTTGTTCACCCAACTCTCTAACCCACGACATTCTCCCGAGGGAGAATTCTTACTTCACTCGCTTGTTATTTGGAAATAGGGATAAACTAAAACCTGGCTTGTTTTGATTCAAATTGAAAATTTTGCAATATTGTAATTTTTAATTCATAATTTAATGCAATAGAAACCGCATGGAACTTTCTAAAGTATCAGCCTCATAAGAAAGATAATAAAAGATACATTCACATTACATATTATTGTGAATTGTAAAACAAGCTGGTAAGATTTTTTACGTTAACATTAAATGCTAACGCAAATTTTAAAACTGATCTCTGGGTCTATGAAGAGTTAAATCCTCAAGTTGAAATTTAGCACTGGTGTGTTGTATTCCTTCCAAAAAAGAAAGAGGAGAGACACAGAACATGAATATTTTGAAACCGGGTCATGAGCATACGTGACTACGACATGACATGGCATTGGCATAGCATGGCATGGCATAAATTTACAAACCACACACGTTTGCAGAAATTCAATAAAAAGTGACATAAGCAATACACAAACAGAAGACATGTCCAGAAGTTGCGGTAATCGTGTGCGAGTGTTTTTTATTTGCTCTGCTTTTCCTTTGGAATGCGTATTCTAAACAAAATCTGCTGTAGAAAAAATAACGCATTTTTTCCATGAAATATTCAAACGCAAATTTTTTTGGATGGCTTGCGTCTAAATATACGTAGAACTAAACCCCAATTACAAATCGCAGGAATTTCTTTTGAGAGTTTTATTTCTGAGGTGAACCACGGTTTAATGTGTGATCGTTGGTTGGAAGGGATATCCATAGCCAAAGCCACCCATGGCTAATGTTTGTGTGTGTACGTGCCAATAAGTGTAGTAGAGTTCCAGAGAGCAGCGTGACAAGTTGTCTTTTATGTACTTTCTCCTTCCTTGGCTGAGCGAGTGTGAACAAAAAAGGAAAGAGAGAGTGAGAGAGGCAGCGGAAATAGGAAACCACACGACTGTAATGTAGTGGAGCTATTTGTCACGAAAAAAAGAAGAAGGCAATTCAATGTAGCTTACAGGTTTTGCAATTTATCCTGAATTTTCTGTCCCCTTTCACTGACTCTGTGCCCTGCCGCCTTGGATTTCAACAACACAACTCCATGGTTGGTCTTCAGAGTTCAAAAGCAAAAAGAAAGTCGTCGTATGCAGTCGTAGTTATATTTTGAACTCACTCACGGCAAGGGGCAGCCCTACCAAACGAGTCGCAAGAACCTGCACAAAGGATTTATACATTAGATTTTTACACTAAACTTGTGTAAAGAATCACAACACATACACTTAAAGGCAGGAAGTTCTTTGCCATGAATTTATCTTGTTCTGTGTGTGAATGTGAATTGAATCAAGGGTGAATTAAATAGAATGGAACGGATGCGGAAATACTAGAGTTTCTAATTCCAATTCTTCTTCAGGTGTGAAATGATGAAATAAGGGAGTGCGGAAAGTTTTTCGTGTGGTCTGGCAAAATAAGAAAAGGAGAAAATTTAATACAACTCAGGAGAAGCATTTCTATTCTTGCCTTGTGAAAAAAAGACTAACAATAGACGAGTCAGACTGCTAACTTTAATGGTTTCACTTGAATTATACCAAACCAAACTTTGAATAAAAACTTTAACTTGAAAATATTATTGGCATGTTTGCGAGAAATCATACATTATTCCTGTCTAGTTATAAATAGTTATTCCTTTCTCATTTAGTTTCCTTTACAAAAGCAAGCCCATTGGGAAGTTAGCCTTTCAATCCAACATCTGCCTTAATATTTTAAGGAAGTACCTCAGACATTAATTTATGTTCTCATCATGGTTTCTAAATCCGTAAATTCAAACAACGAATCAATTAATTTTGTGGATACAATACTTGCAAAGACTGGTTCCAGTTGCAGTAAATTATATATGTATAAAAATATACACGCTTGATAACAGTTTTGTCCATAATATCAGCAGATGTCTTCGTTTACATTATAAAATACAAATTCAATTCAATTCAATTCAATTCAATAGTTTATTCAAGTGACAACGAAGTATAACATGACAATGTAAAATCACGTTGAAAAAATAAACAGTCATGTAAATTTGTGTGCAACTTCATTAGAAAATCCATCGGTTAAAGCTAGTATGAATTATGTTGAATGAATTTTTGAAAGTAAGCTTGATTTGTGAATAAAACATTGAACCGCTAAATAGTTATTTCAATTAGTTGTGTATTCACAAATGTATTTGATATAAACGATGATTTGTACTATTATTCCAGTTGGTATCCCTAATATTTAGTTTTTGCGTGAATGTAGGATTTGCAAATTGGGATGGGGTTAGAAAGCTCTGGAAACACGAGCCCCAAGTTGAGTTACGAGTGTTGTCGGACGGGAAAATTGGCAGGCGAATGCCCAACATTCATAAATGTAGGAATACACGAAGGAATTGTGGTTCATTAAAAATTTATGTGTGAATGATTTCCAAGTGCTTTCCCTAAGGAATTCCTGAGTTTATCCTCTTTCTTTCCTCTCTCCCAGTATTTGCTCAATTGAATTTTCTTTGGGTAGATTTGCCTACATATATATCTATACTCTAGCAAACTCCATTTGTTTGTAATAAGGGTCATCCTAGGCTAATTTTACATAATTGGACGGCAATAACTCAGAATGAAGGATTTATCATTTAGTACTTGATCTATTCCTACATTTTGGGTCAGTTGGAGTAAAAAATTCAGGAATAGGATACGAGATGCCTTTTCATTTATGGCGACGTACTTCTAGTTGTTTTGATTTAGAATCTTCATCCTTCTCGTAAACTTCTCAAACTGGACCTTGCCTTGGATAGACTCTTGTTCTGATTCTTCCTCTTCTTGTCTTTGGTTTTGTTTCCTCATCAAGGAGTGAGGCGTTGGAAATTCTATAGACTCTCTCTCTTATCTTCCCCAGTATCCCGTACTAAATCCATTTTGAAGGAAGTAATTAACGTCAAAGTAGAATATCTCGTAATTTATTCTCAAGGGAAAGGAGAAAGTAAAGCATTACAAGGGCTCGACGCCTCGCTTTTAGTTTTGAGAAGTCTTTGGTTCTGGCTCTCGTGTACAAAGTATGAAATGAACGTGGTTGGTTCTTAGAAGCCGAGTTGACTTCTCCTTCAGATTTAGAAAAGGAGAAGAAGAAGAAGGCGGGTAAGAGGAAGAGAAAACAATGGGGGAACTCAGCCGTGGAGAGTAGATTAAGATACGCAATTTATTCGCAAATAAAGCAAACCCATGAAGTTCTCATTTGCACTTATCTTCCCAGATAAACTTTCCCAAAGCTCCTGTCGCGTGTAAACACAAGTTTCTCATTTCATGGAATAAATCACAGCAATTACAATAATAATAGCAAATTATATATGAATCAGGCATGGCTCTTGCTTTGGATCACGTACCAGGAAGCAGCAGTCTAGCCATGCTCATTTCTTCATAAGGCTTTTCGTCTCCAAGCAATTGGTATTTTAATTGGCAAAAACTTAGGCGCAGGGCTTCTTTTGATTATATTTTCCAAATGAGGGCCCTTGAATAGAATTCATGCAACAGAGGAGAGAGAATCGTCGTAGTGTCGTAGAAAGTGTTTTGTTTTGGCAAATGAGTTTCATTCTCCGTCCTCCTCATTGGAAGAGTTGACTTTTAATTAATTAGACAAAGTTAATTAGAAGTCCGTGGGTATGTTGTTCGCGTCCAAGTTACAATGACTCGATTCGATCTAATGGTTGTTAAAGATTCCTTCAGCTCCGCTGCTAAATGAAGATTCGATCGTGTGATTTTATCCAAAATTGATTGTTCGAGTTGGACTTTTATTATTCTCACAGGTCACATATAATTTATACAATTTATTCTAGGATAGTAATTAGTAGTATATTAACTTAGCATTCTAATTGGGGCAAGTGGGTCATGAGTAATTAAAATGTTTATTAAAATTTAACCACGTGTTTGAATTTCGAAGTGTACACCAAGAATTTTGAGTGGAATTCTGAATAAAGGATCTTTGTGATTTATCCAAAGCATAATTCATTATTACTCGAGCCATTTCCCATACATATCTTAAAGTTAGCTGTATTCGACTTAAGTTATATTCCAGACATGCATAAATTTTTAATCTATTTTCATTCGTGTAGGTAAAACGTGCACAGTTTTTCATTAAAGGTACTAGTGAACTAGTTTTTTATTTAACACTGTAAAAGAACTTTATTTAATTTCGTAATTTATCAAAGTGTATGAGTAAATTGAGAATTTAATCCATTTTCACATCCTGACCCGACTCCTTCTTTGTTCCACTCAACCTTTGTTTATTCAAGTAAATAATGGTGAACTGAAAAAGTAGATTAGGTGTTCCTGTCGAGTGCTTAGTTTCATGGAGAATGATTAATTAATTGCACATTCATCAATAAATTGGTATTTTCTGTCAGATTTTCGAGAAAGTTTTGTATTTAGCACATTGTGATCAAATCATTTTCGCACATAGTACATATTTATTATGAGTAAATCATACAGTCAATCTAACCAATGACAAATCCACTTGTAAGTTAAGAAACTATTCAGGGATAAACAATCAGAGCAGAGAGTGCTAGAATAAATTGAGCAGAAACCTGAAGTTTGGCTATGAAGTGATTCCGATGAGCAAGACCTGAAAATATGAAAACAAAATATGGATTATTAAAAATATTATAGAAAGATACAAAGATTATAGAATATTCAAAAGATAGATAATTGAGCCAGTTTACATCTTTTTAGAACTTTAGAACGTTCTAGAACTCATTTTCAAGGTTATTGATCAGAACAGACTTTTAAAAAAATTTATGCATCTGAAAACCTTGAGATTTTTATACTGCATTGCATTGCATTGTTCCCTTGCATTATGCATAAAAAGCAAATCCCGTCGGAATAGATAGAAACAGACATATGTAAATGGTAGGAATAAACGCATTTTCTCCCCAATTGTGTGACAGAGATAAATAGTTGAATAGAATTTGTAAAGAAAAGAAAAAATTTCCATGGAGGAATAAATGGTGGAAAGAGAGGCAAGGGAGTCGGTTGTTTGTGTTCACACAGTCACCATAAGATTGTTATATGAGTCCCAGGGTGGCAATGTGCAACACATTGAGTTTATATGACCAAAATCTGTCACTAGGATTGACTTTACGTACTCTCATCCGTTTTTAGCTTGTAAATCACCACAAAGATTCTAGGCATATCTTATGATATCACAAAACCCCATAACGTTGTCAAACCGAATTGAGATGAGATAGTACCCATGGCTTGGATTAGACATTGGACTTACCTTTAGCAGTTTCATTGAGTCGTGTGGTCAAAGTATCGGGACTTGTGCTCATCATAGAGAGACGACGAGGCTTGAGAGGGATTGTCATTGCGGATGACATAGAATAAACATCGTACAATTGTCCAGTGCACCGCAGCCGAACTGAGACGCTCTCGGGAAGCTCAAAATCTAGGGTAGAAATTGTATTGGACTTACCTTTAGCAGTTTCATTGAGTCGTGTGGTCAAAGTATCGGGACTTGTGCTCATCATGGAGAGTCGACGAGGCTTGAGAGGGATTGTCATTGCGGATGACATAGAATAAACATCGTACAATTGTCCAGTGCACCGCAGCCGAACAGAGAGGCTCTCGGGAAGCTCAAAATCTAGGGTAGAAATTGAGGTCGAAAGCAAAGGATCCAATGGATCTGGGACTAGGAATGTTTTGGTTTTGGATTTGGACACCTAAACATTGAAAACCAAATGTAAAAGAATTAAAATTAAAAACAGTAAATGTAAGATCTGAACCTCGGGAGTAAAATCAGAATACAGAATTAAAATTGAAGACGGAATAGACAGTTAGTATTTACCTCGACATCGTCGATGAACCAAGAAATATTAACTGGAGGAGACGTCCGTTCAATGCTACAATTAGCTTTGGCAATATCACCCTGATTATAATCCAATTGGTTCACGAATAACTTTGGACTGTCGTATCCAATTACTGCAAAGACAATTTAAGAATAGATTTTATTCTGATTGACAAATCCAATCTACAAATTAATTTTCGCCAAGGAGTATCTGCCTCTCATGTTCATTCGTTTCTGTTTAAGATTTCATAGTATTCAATTTTAATGAAAGAAAATTTTGTAACATTGGGTAACATTGAATGTAATGTCAAAGAAGAAAATTCCACAAGAAACAAAAATAAATTAATAATTCATTAAAAGCCCCTGGACTGAACTGGACTGGACAGGAAATGGCAGCTGGTTACTTTCACCCAACTAAATAAATTGTAAGCCTAATCAGTATAAAACTATACGAGGGGAAACGAGTCCTTGTGTAAAGAGAAAAAAATAGCAAAGTGATTCCAATTTCTGTTACTGGTTGAATGCTTTCCTTGCTTGCTTGTGTTAGCCATTGGACCTTCTAGCCATATGTTTGGAATCCTAGAATAGTTATTTTATTTGTGCCTGTTCTACTCTGCCCTGCCCTGTATCTATTTTTCTTTGTCAAGGTTTTTCTTACCAACGACAAGAACGTCCTGGTCATCTGACAGAGTCTGGAATGTAGTTTCTGCAGATACAACACACTTGTATTTCCCTGAAGTCTCTTCCGAAGTGTTGACGATCTTCACTTCATGTTCATTGGAGACCGTCACCTGAAAAAACAAACGAGTTTCGTTCCATTGCATTACTAACATTACATTACCACAACTTCAAATGGAAAAGAATAGGGAATGTAATCTTTCTCCATTGTTATTTCTCAACAGACGGACAAAGTACAGAATTCCAAGGACTGAACTGAGTTCAAGTCAGAGGCAGACCTCCACTTTCACTTCACTTCCTTTCTCTCTAGGAGAAAGCAAGTGGAATGCACCATCCTCACAGTATGGCTACAAAAATAAAAATGACTTCTGAATTCACAACAATCGAGCGGGGTAGGGTAACTAGAAAATTTCTTGAAGTAAAATTAGGAAATGTAATAGATAATTCAAACCAAAGGGTTAACCCGAATGTTAGACAATTTTTCTTTAATTTAAAGAAATATGTCGAAATCTTAAACAGGTACACGTCTAACAATGCATAAATCTGACCAAGTCTTAAAATAAAATGTTCTCTAATTCTGATTCACTCAAGCTGACTTCTCATTTAAGTAAATTTTTT
>WJEZ01002081.1:0-14665 GCA_009869925.1 Thalassaphorura encarpata | reverse complement strand
GGCTGTTTGAAATTTCTGAAGAAAATCATGAGCTTTAGAAAGATCTTCTTGTGCAACGGCGTAACGAAAATTCGGGATGTCCAAAATGACCAAATAAGATTTACTTTCCTCCAAATCCATGAAGAGTCGAAGAGACTCTGACAATTCCGACTGTTGAGTAAAAAACGAGGATACAGAAACGTATTAAAAACTCAAGAGATTGGATATAAACGGTAATAAAACGTAAAATTGAGGGAAATGAGGGTTTATTAATCGAATCCTTGGCTCTTTGTTGAATGCTTACGTCAGTTGCAATAAAGAATTTTGGCTCAAATGCTTCCTCTACATCCGATTCGGTGATTTGAGTTGCGATTGGAAGGAGAATTGCCTCTGCGTTGTCATATTCGCTATCATCATTCCCTAGAGAATTCATTCCGTCCCATCTTGAACCAATCTCATAAATGTAGCTACAAATATTTTTATACCGGAATCACATTCACTCACGCCCCAGTCTAGGACTTTACCGCTTTCAGTTCTTTCTCCCTTGTCAGGGAAAGCGTTTTACGTGCGAAAAAAAGACTCAACATCCCTAAAAACTTGCATTCGAACCAAAACTATTTTCAACAGATGGTAGCGTCTTAAACCGTCATAGGTTATTTTGACTTGCCTTGCCTTGCCAGGCAGTTGAAATTTTTTGGCCAAGTCATCCTTGTAGAAGGCTACCTTGTGACTTGCCCCTAGTTTCTATCTAAATTCTTATAATAAAAGAGAATTGAGCTGTGCTAGCTCAGGTATGCTAAGGGTTGGCTAGGCTAGCTGTTTTACTATATGGGTATGCAGAGTCGGAATATTTTAAATTATGTAGAGTAAAGTTGGATTGGAAAAAAAAATTTAAAAGAGAAAACTGTTTAGCCCAGCACTTTTACTTTGGGCTGTTTGTTATGCTGGAGTTGGTTTGGAATGAATATGAACCGGACGGACGACAAGGCAAAAGCAAGAGACGAAGTGAGGGACTCTAGTCAACCTTGTCAAAAGAAAATTCTCTGTTCACTCATTTCCTATTTTATGGACATTCCGTCCCTTTCCTTTTTCTTCCATACTTTCTCCTTTAGTTCCTATTTTATTCAACATCATTTTATTTTACGAGAGGAAATGAAATTTACATGTGTGTGTGTGTCCCATATTACATGGAGACTCACTTTACTCTATTTTCCTTCACATTTATGTCACCCGTTTATCTATAACTAATGTCTGTTTAGTCCTAGGCTCAGATTCTGTGCGTAAACACAATTTTTTTCGTTCCTTTTTTCTCCCTGCTCAAAGATTATCATCTCCTGGATTTTCATTCCAATTCCAATTCCATTCATTGAAACTATTTCCTATTTTGTATTTTCTTTGCAGGATTTGAGTCGAGACTGTGTCACGACACGACACAGTGAATGAAAATCTCATGTCAAGTCACACTTAAGATCGGAACAGAATGACACTTGCAGAAATTCTGCATATGAGGACTTGGTTCGTTCGCACTCACAAACAAGCAATTCAAACCATTACCTTACATAATGTACTTTCATTTCCCTGACACACAGGCACTCATTCTCATTCTACATGATTTAGAATCCAATAATAAAATCCATTTACCTTGTGCAAAATAAATTAAACACACGGAATGGTTCAATGCCCCGGAATTCTTGTCATGAAGCTCTTGGACCAATTTGGCACGCCATGGAAAATCCTGAAAATCATATTTCATTTTAAATTCTAAAAGTATATCGTACTTTTGATATAAACTGAGCTGACCAAGCCTTCCAAATCATTGTTCAGTTCTGTTCTTCCTTCTGAAGTTATAATATTGTCTTCAGCATCTGTCAGAATAAGAGTTGGAATTGATTTGACGTTCAGAGCAGCTGTAAGGGATTTTCTTCGCTCCTCATCGCCATACGGGATGGCAAGCCAAGGCATTTTGGAATAAAATTTTTCAAATGATTCTTGGCTCCTAATTGGAAATAATGAAAAATAGAATATTACTATGAAATCACAATCATTATTCTAATAAAAAATTACGTATTCGGTTAGTTTGTAACTTTAGCGCAGAAAAATATCACGTAGTGAGTGACAGGAAAGTTGAAGCCTTAAAGTTATGAGCCTCATTCGCAAGAAAAAATTTAAAAAAAGCTTAAATGTCATATTTAGTTTGAAAACCTCAGAGAAAGTCAAAAACTGAGTGAAAGTGACATGTGGCAGGGAATCAAAGATGAGAATTGAAAAGAAAGATGCAGACATCATCATCTAATCGTTGACGCAAACGAGACGAAGGCAAAGCAAAGGAGGAATGGAATCACAGATAGGAAAATGGAATTTCTTCCACAAAGAATCCTTGTCATCAAAGTTTTTTTGGGGTCAAAAGTTATGAAGAGAAAAGAAGAAAAAGAAAAAGAAGGGAAAAACTTTACGTGACAAAGTTGTAAAAGTACGTAAATGCTGACGATGGGTGATAATTTAGATGGTGGAATGGAACCGCCCGCCCGTCTTGGCTGGCTTGCCCGGCCCTGCCCTGATGTTGAGTTGAAGGATAAATTAATAAGACAAAGTGAGTGGTGTAATAAGGTGCCCATGGTCTCACGCTCACGTCAAGATTCGTTTACTTTGACTTATTACTTCACACACTATACACATATTAGGATACGCAGAATGCAAGTCCAAGTGCATGGCTAAGAAGACCCAAGACCAAAAAAAAAGTTCGAGTGATCTAAAGTTGAGTGGAGGAAAACTTTTTCCTTCCGATAATCGTGTGGGCCGGTAACAAATTAGTTAGGCTTATTAGACTTTTCCTGAGTACTACGGATATTGTCAACTTAATTTTACGGGAACAAATAATTGTGAAAAAATTATAATAAAGTCACCCATTTGGAATAAATTTCCTTACCTGTCGGAACTGACGAAAATGACTTCAAATTTTTTTCCTTGTTCTTTAAGCCTGGTGTATGCATCCGTCAAGGCAGCCAAGAACGTACGGCAAGGCGGACACTGGACATGGAAAATAATACATTCATTTATTTTCTATTTCCAAAAATCTTACATTTCTCGCAAAACATAAATTGTTGAAAATATTAAAACCTCTATGGATAGGACAGTGAGAAAAATTGAGTAGGAAGTATCCGTGTTGTAAGTTCAAGCTCAAATCCAACTCGACTGAGTCATAGGTTTTGAAAATATGGGATATCTACATGTTCATGCTCTGTTGGATAGAAAGAATGATTTGATTTCCACACTCTCCTACCGAGAGTGTTTCAAAGAAAATTGAATCAACTGAAGAATTTGTAGAGTTGCACTTGGATGAGGAGAAAAGACAAGATTCTAACAAGGAGGTTTCCTTGAGTGTTACCGTTGGTTAAAATTTTTATTTTGGTTGATTCTTAAGATCTAAATTCCATGAAATGGGAAATACCTTCATGAGGATTCCTTGTCATTCTTCCGCCTCTTGTCGTCTGGGATTCAATTTACTCAATTTCATTGAGCTTTCGTCACCCAACTTTGAACTCAAAGAATTTGCCTATCGAAAGTAGCAGTCGGACAAAGTCTCTACCAAATTCCTTTTTATTTTTTTGGGGGGTTTAAAAGAAGGAAGGTAGATTTTACTTTTAGAGTAGAAGGAAGGAAAGAGTTGGAAATGTGAAGAAAGGAGTAAGTATAAATTTACCCAATAAGCCGAGAAGAGGAATCCCCGGATGCAAGTCCGATCATCCAACCCTGTCTTTCTCAATTCTTCCTGGAGTGAAGTGTCTGGGCCGGAAATGAGCAATTGTCCGCCTTCCAACAGTTGAGTGAGAGACGGATGGCGCCATGGGAAGTTGAGTCCATCTGGATCTTCCAGGATTTTCTCTCCAGCACAAAAATTAATAATATGTCCACTATTTCCATCCATCAACAAAAGAGTTGGGCTTTCTTGGATTCCATATTTACGAATCAAATGCTCCTGAAAAAAATTCACATTAAATTCAAAATTCTTTTTGTCCTTGTGATTAATTTTACTATAATCTTGAAATTTGTCAATTATACATGTCAAGAGCCAAATTTATGAGAGCAGTTAGTGATGAAAATCCTGAAGACTTTATCTTAATTGCTTACATTGAAGACTATTTGAGGATTTCAATTTCCCCCAGAGTGTTAGGTAAAGGAGGGTGAGTGTGGAACATACTAAGTAATCAGTACAGGACTGCACAACTCATAACTGCTCAACTTTCTCCCATGAATTTGGAATGGAAGGATGGGAATGACATTTCATTGGAAAACCACGAGGAGTTTGGCCAAGAGACTGAGCCAGGGCTGAAAGTGAAATCATCATAGTATATGCCATGCCAAGGCTGGGTTATGCTTACGTATAAGCCTTCCACTCCACTCTCAGACTCAGACTCTCTCCATGTCCTCATCATATCAATTTCAAGTGTGAATTTGGCTGGAATTGCTCTTCCTCATCAGTCACAGACATTCATTTCATTCAAACATGTGGTGAACAAGCACAAGGAGAGGAAAATCCAGGAATAGTCCTTTGCAGCCTGGCATCCTAGTGGTCTGGCTCTGATTAGGAAATTGAGAAACTTGTTCCAGTTTTATTACCCATATAAAATGAAAGGTGTCAGAATCAGAGAATCATGGCTGGCTGGCTTACTGGCTTGCTTGGGGTTTTCTACTTATAACTACAAAATCTGCAAAACCCTTCAAACTACTTGCAAATCCTTTCAGCACAGTACTGGACGGGACGAGCGGCATTTTATTTCAAATGGGTCCTAATATAAGGAAGTATTAATGTTATTTTTATTTTTGTAGATTTCATCCTATTAAAAATGTCCAACAGTGGGAATACTATGAAAAAGGAAGGATATTATAAAAATATTATTTGACAATATTTATTTGACGGTGAGTCTGAAGGACGGCCGTTGGGAAAAGAAAAGCTATTTGCATTAATGAGATGAGATCGATTTTCAGGGAGTAGAGAAAGTCAGATCACATTCCACTCACTTCTTCTGGCTATAAGCTAAAGATACGTAAGGCATTTCTGTGTGTATCTTGACTATTGCCTTCTTATTCTTTATTTCGAAAAAAATCTGTGTCAGGTGTTTGTATTGAGCAGAACTTGCTTAATATGAATGTGGGACAGCCTAAGACTTTTTTCCCCTATATTGCTAAACGATAAACACTGATCCAGTTTCGTTTCTATTTCTTTTGACTGAAGCGTTTTATTTCCCATCTCCAATTTTTATATCTCTCATAGGACTAAGGTTTATCGGACGCAAAAGAAAAAGGAAATCCTTTGTGAGATTGTGAATTTAGTCCTACACATATCCATTTCGGCTCAAAACAGTCGTTTGGCATAGGGAAAACAAGCAAGAGTAATATAATGTAAGTCATATGGGGAAAAAGTCTATTTATTTTCAACTGACTGACTCAATGTAAATGTAATGCTGGCTGGGGCTGAGAGAGAAGGTAGAAAATGGTAAAATGTTGAAATGGGCAATAGAAATGGAAGTGACCGAAAGGATGGGAGAGTGAATGGATGACTTGATCTAAGAATGAATCTGAGAGTCAGAGAGTGTCAAATAAAGTCAAATCAAATGGGAGGACGGAGGAAACACGGGGTCTCAAGGGAGTCATTCAAAGGAACATTATTATAATCCCTGCATATTTTACAGATGGGCAGCCAGCCTCCCCGTGTCCGTACTTTCTCCTCCAATGCGTCACGTACGTAACCTAACGTAAAGGTAGAAGCCTCGTCTCATGTATTTTCCTTTAAATCCTAAACTCATGTCCGATTGAAAGGACAGGAGAAGGCTAAGACTAAAGGTTGCTCAAACATTGGACATTCCGAGTGAAGAACAAGTCGTAATAATCCCTCAGCTTAATCGTTGAGCGAAAGATTTAATTGGACGCTGCATTTTAATGAGCTAATCAAGCTCTGCTACACCCTTGCACAATTTCACACATCTAGATCTAAAGTATTGTAGTTGTGAGTATTGTATGCCGCTAGGATATCTATTATCCTTTGTTCTCCTCATTTTACAACCACTTTCACTCCAATTGCTCCTACGTGTGTGTAATTACTACGTGTGAGTTTAGGATTTTGGAAAGTTACCTATAAAATCTCTTCTCCTTTCCCTTCTGGGCCAGAAAGTCATTACAATACATGTTAAATGCATGGCGTCTGTGAATACCAAATGGATTCGGATTTGAACTTACCTTTTATTCAGAGACGGGCTTAATGTGAATTATTTCTCATTATTTTTATATAAGTGTCCATTTTTACAATAAGTATCTACGAATAAGTCTATTTTATAAATTTTTAGAATCAAATTACGACCTTTTGGATTTGGATTTTGATAAATTTCTTAAAATCAGACTGTTACCACTTGGTTGGATTTCAAATGCAATGCAGATGCATTCATGGGTAGTTTAGGATTTTAGAAATGGGTTTGGGGTTGTTAAAGAATCGAGTTGAGCTGAGCCCACGGGTACGGGTATCATAGGGGAAAGCTGGGAGCAAGAGCAAGAGCAAAGTTAACTTGACAATTTGGTTGTGTTGACTTAAGAAGGAACACCAGGGTCGGTCTAGTCTGATGGGTTGGGCTAGGCTGTAGTTGGTCTTGGTCTGAAGAGACGTTGACTCTTCAAAGTTTGTTTAAGAGTGAGAAAATATGATCTGTCAAAGTGGATGAGGAGGAAACCTTTTCCTGCCTTGGTTTTGTTCAAGGAAGGAACTCTCACTTGCACTCTTGGTTCCTTAAAATACAAAAGTGTTTCAACTCCCAGTTCCAGTTCCAATTCCAGTGACTATGACTGACTGAAAAAGTCAAGACAAAATGAGGTTTCGGTTGGAGGAAGAAGGAAGGAAGTAAGTCCTTCCATAAAAGCTACACTTAAAACCATAAAACTTTCAACTGAACGGACAGTGTGTTCTTCCATGATGACTTCTCACATCATTCTCTCTCAGTGAGAATGACTCAAATGAGTTGAGGGTGAATCACTTACATGAGTGGAATGACACCACTTGAACATTTCTTTTTGACTTACTTAACGACTACATGAGGTTGACCATTAGTTGAGACCCCAAGGAACAATGCCCATGCCCATGGTTGCCTTGGGTCTAAATTTTTAATGTAGACCTAAAACTCTTGAACCATTTCTTCCGAGTTAATAATAAACCATATAGTACACGACTACTTTGACTTTTTATGTTCATGTTCAAAGGATTTGATCTGACCTATTTTCTTAAGACCTTTGTCAAATTATTTTGTGTCAGAGGATTGGCATTGGTCGTCTTTCAATTTTCCGCTTGTCATTTTATGACATGGCGATTATTGTCACAGAAATGACCCTGCTAATCTTTTGGATCCTCTTTCCTTGGCTTCCAGGATGACGTAAATGCTCTACTACCGCCGCCATTAGTAAAATAAATGAGTCGGTACTAATGTGGGATTTGACCCAGGAAAGCTAGGATCTTCTTTGGGTTTTTTATAATGGCTTGGCCAGTTCAATTGTCTCTAGTTTCATCGTTATAGTAATTCAACAAATTTCGAAGAAGCGCTGCTCTGTTAATATTTCAACCTTGTAGCTTGTACTGACCTGTCGAATTCTAGCCCCATCTCCCGCAAGAAGAAAGAAAGGAGTCTTTGTTTCCGGAATGTAAACATTTTTATGAACTTGGTCAAACGTAATCATGATGACTTTGAAGGAATTGGTCATAGTGTTAGTCGTAGTGGCAGTTGCTGCTGAATCCTTCGTCTCTGTCGTTTCCTTCACCTGGATCTCCATTTTGTCGTAAAATTGAACAAGACGCTCAGTCATCTCCTTTCCTTTGGACGTCGGACCTAAAAAAGAAAGTGGATAAAAAAAGATGAAAAGAAGAAAAGGAAGATGTTGAGTGAGAGGATGAATGTGTAAACGTAAGATTATCAACATTTATGAACGAAGGAACGGGAGTCGAGGGAATCCTGAATTACACGCCTTTTTGAATGTCACGGCGATCAATTTTCTTTTGATTGATGGGTTTGACTTTGGAAAATAAAATACGCACATCTTCTTTCACTCAGGATTTTGTTTGTTGTCAAACATGAGCTAGGGAGGTAGGGTAATGGCTTTTGACAGGATTATGTTCCTAAAATCTACCCGTTTTTTGTCGATCCGGGTTCCGTAAATAACCCAAACATTCTTACGCGTTTTGGCTCAAAATGAACCTGAGGGCATGGTATAATTCTTCATAGCCTAAGCCTTTCGAATTTCTCAAAATGTGCTAATACTATATTCAGGGTAAAAATTATTCACATTTCTGAAAGTTAAAAACTTACTGACAAAGTAAAGACCAATGATAGTGGTTGGGGTCAAGACTTGGTCTGTTTTGAACTCAAAGGGTCCATCTTGATTTTGGCAAGAGAGCTGTGGACCGAACAATTTGAGTAGTTTGCTAGTACTCATCGCAAATGCAAATACGAATGACAATGACTCAGAGGAAATTTCCAAAGGCTATGCGGTTATGAAGTGAAAGCGTAGGGCAACTTGGGCCAAATGTCTTGAGGTTATTCAACGCACGACAGTCTGAAATTGCAAGGTAACATTAATATTGAATTAGTTCATTGATTAACTGAGCAATGAAGATACGTAATTTTTCTTGTACTTACTTTAGTTTAACTTTGGTTAGTGCCGAGTAGTAGTGGAAGTGATTGTGGTGGTTCACTGAACTGTTATGCTAGGATGATGAGATGCACCAAAGGCCAAATGGACGAATACCCGATTGAAAGCCGGGTTTACTAAATCCATTCAATTCAGCCCTGCGCCGCTCCTGCTCAACACTTTCCCACGGAAAAATTTTCCCCCTTCTTCCTTTCCATGAAACATTTTACCTTCAGATTCCATGCTGTGGATGGATTTGGTTCCAAAAAGGGGATGGAAAACCCGGATAGAATGGAACAGAGTATGGATTACGTAACAACCCATATCCAGATAAGACTTTGACACCCCTGCCCATAAAACTGAAAGGAATATTACCCTCACAAGGGAAGGAATCAAATCGTTACTTTAATATTCATGATGTTTAGGACCTCATTTTTCCACACAAACACTAAATTGGAAGAATTTTGATACCATAAATTAAACGAATAATTTTCCCTGAAACTTTTAGCAAATAGGGATAAGCTTTAATTAACTTAAATGAATAGAAATATCAGCTAATCGCTTAAGGATAGTCCCATAAAATGGGTAGTAGTGCTGAGTTTGTGTTTAAAACGTCGCCAGACTTCATGACTCATGCTGGGCTTGGATTTTGGTAGAGTTCCTCTCCATTTAACTGTTTTTCCAAGCTTATGGCTGACTAAAAGCATCGGAATTTTTCCAGTTTTATTGTCACAAGGGTTGGGATTGAGACTGTCGGTTTTGGCTTGGCACTAACAAAATACTGCAATTTTTACTTACAATCAAAATCTGTAGTACTAAAGCTGCTCTAGTGGTAGAATTTTAGATAAAAATCTTAAAACAAGTTTTAAAAAAGCCAAGTTAAGAGTTTTTTTTATAGTTTAGTCTTCATTTTCCCATGAGATGTCTCCAAAATAAAACTAGAGTTTTTATAGACAAAGCTTAAAGGCAAAAGTAATTCTAGTATAGGTGATAACAAGAGAAAAGAGATTAGAGAAGATATTAAAGATTTTATTGTTTAGTGGGTCCTAATAAGCCTAAGCAAGCCAAAGCTCTTGGACAGAGTGGCATGTTTCAGTGGCCTTGGCCAACTGCTACCATGTCCTGAGGTGGATTTCCCACAAAAGGAAACAGTTTTGGAGAGTAACTTGAGACATCATCTTTCCTTTGTGACCATCATAACGAGGAAATTGCTCCTCCATTGCATCCATTGTATTGCATTAGTGACAAGGATCGACAGTCGGACCAATTCACACCCTTTAATATCCACACTAAAATAAAATGGACTCTGATAAAAAAACCTTTTGTTTATATCACTCAAACCAAACCTTGTAACCAGTTCGTTCAGGAACTCACATTCCTCACAAGCGGAACGGGAACGTAAAGTAAAATCAAATATCTTGCAGGTCCGACCCTGTGGTACGGAACGGATGCTTTCACCAGGCTATGCTAGATCTGCTTTCTCCACATACTCACTCCATGCATATACATATGGATTTCACATTTTAGTCTTTTGAGAAGAAAAGAGAAAACTTTGTAGTATTGGAGGAAAAGCAAGTGTAAGGAAGACCAGTCCTTGAGTTCAGTTCAAGAACCTGGGTGGAATTTGGAGGCAAAGGAAGGAATTTCGTGGCGGGCAAGCCAGTGCAGTGAGGCGGGAGTAAAAGCAATGAACTGATCCCGCTAAAGGCCCATTCATTTTTAAGAGAAGTCCGGACTAAAACTGCCTGCATAAATCTCCCCACGCGTCACAATTATTTCCTTCCTCTTAAAGGAACAGTTTTCTTCCCCGCCAGCTACCCTAGTCTCCTCACTACTTTTCGACTCAAGGAGGAAGAATGCCAGAGTGCGAACAACCGTCCGTCACCACTACGACTTTCTTTTTACTTTCACTATTACAACTATTATACACTTTCTCATTCTCATAGCAAAATTACCTCTAGGATTCATACTTGGAGGGCTAATCTAACATTTTTTATTATTAACATTATTTTTAAATACATATTCGCATGAAACGTAATTATATTCTAAGATCAAGTCTGTATCTAATGGAAATCGGATTTTTACACGAAATCTTTGGTAATAGCTCTAGGCTAACATCAACTAGCTGACCCTTCATGTTCTAATGTCTCCACTAATTGACACTTCACTTCTAACGTAAGGAAATAAAAATTTTGAAGATGAAAATTATGACCTCGTCTAAATTGGCAATGCTTAACGCTTAGTGCTGATATTGGACTAAAATTACTAACCTTAGAGCCAACCAGCTCAATTTCCTAACATCGGAGCCATAAATAATCGTGTGAGTATTTTTGCAGGTCCTTGGCCAAGTTGAACTAAATCTATCGGAATTCCGGGTGAGATTGAGATTAAGCACTTAATTTTCATCCCAAGAGAATAGAATAAAAAAGTTAACCATTGGATCCTAAGGATTTGATCAATTTTTGTGTCCTATCCTTCCAGATATGAATGATCCTCCATAACGTTTTGTCAATAAGTTTGTAATGGGTCTGGGTAGAACACACCTGGGCAGTCTAGAAGATTTTATGTCCTGGAGACAAGAGCCCTATAAACCAGTGATAAATTAAAGGGGAAGGCGATAAAAGCTCAACTATTAAAACCCCTTCGTTCCTTTCCCTTTGCTTTTCCCTGCAGAAGGCAAGCATTTTAAAATTACACTTCTTGTTTTTTTACAGCCCATTCAATAAAATTGTGAGTGTTCAGTTAAAAGTTGACTACCTTTGTGTGTGTCTAAGGAAAAGAGAACATTACTTACATCCCGTCCTTTGTTCCTTAGATGATAAATTAACCAGGTGGTCCTTCTAAAGACTCAAGTAATCAACTTGCCCTTCTCTTCCATTATGAATGGAATCATGAAGAAATTTCTTCGCTTAAATGATGATCAAGTCCTTGGAGTCATCTTTATTTCTTATTAAAGTTCATGTAAAACGAAGGAAATGCAATTAGTGTGTGATGAGAGGAAGAAAATTATTTTCTCCGTGGTCATATTAATCTGGAAATGATTTAATTATAATTTTCTAAGGTAGCCAGGAGTCCTATAGCTCATAAAACCTGAGAAAAATTAAATGGGGTTGACTTATACGAAATGGTTTGTTTTGTTTGGCAGACACGAAACATAAAAATTAAAAATTGTTCTCACCCAACCAGAAATCTGATGAAATTACACACGAATTCCTTGAATTACAGCTGAACTTTATTTCGCAACTTTATATTTAGCCGAATGGAATTGGAATGTAAAGTAAAAGGATGGTAATTTTATAAAATGAATGATTTAGTAGTTGAACACAATGGAATGGACTGGAATTCACCTTTCATATGAACTCCTTGTCCGAACATTTAAAAAAAATGATAAACTACCCTTAGCCTTATTTCATGAATGTTGCATATGGGATAATACAATGTAATGTCATGGAATTCACTGCAATATTTTAAAAGTGATTCCCCGAGAGGTAGTCTAGTTATAGAAGATGAAATGCCCGGGTTTCCTTAGTGTAAGTGCAAGTGTTGTCATGCAGTGAAAGTTTAGCTATACACCATCCATAATAGGATTTTGGAGACTTGCTCCTTTGGATAGGACGGGATGTGGATGTGGATGGACGAAGAAGCCAAAGGAAGGACCAGCTAGCAGATTCTGTTTCTTCCTTAGGGTTTTGAAATATTATTAGAATATTCGGGTTGTCTAGAGCAATATATTAATATGAGAAACACTTGAAAACAGGATACACATTTCATAAGATGACATAAAGCACTCGTAAATTTATTGCATTGAAATTAAGAGGTTTCAAGAAAGTTCTCTTCATTTCTCCCAACAGTGGAGTCGACCCTATAGGAAAGTCCAGTCCAATAAGAAATGTCGTCACTAACTTTCTCCCATAAGAAC
This sequence comes from Thalassaphorura encarpata, assembly GCA_009869925.1. Classification (NCBI taxonomy): domain Eukaryota; kingdom Metazoa; phylum Arthropoda; class Collembola; order Poduromorpha; family Onychiuridae; genus Thalassaphorura; species Thalassaphorura encarpata. The sequence goes on along the minus strand of WJEZ01002081.1, from coordinate 2,106 downwards.
TATAACATAACAACAATGCTTCCCCTCTTTATTTCCGTTTGTAGCTACTCGGGTCACAAATTCAAGAGGCAAATATATTTTTGTTGTGCTCACTACATCCATTTTGTTCGTTCTTTCTCCGCTCCTGCAAAAGGAGAATGATTCATTAAATGGGCAATTTTTTAAGGCTCTGTCTGATTCCATACTGTTGGGAATGCTATAAAATCCTGCCTCTTGATTTACGATCGATTAGCTCCTAAAATTTATAGATATTTTGATATTAAGTGGGCGGCTGTGTTGTGCAAAGTATCTATAATAATATTATTACAATCATTCATCAAGTCCAAAGAATTACAATGGAGTCCATAATATTTTTGTTTTGAAAAAATTGTACAGAAATTCAGAATTTTATAGTTTTATATACAAGGCCTAATATTATTCAATTAGCTTGATTAGATCTATCAAATATATATTATATAAATTATCTAATTGTAAGCATGTCAATTTCCACATTATAAATTACCAAGCAGTTCCAAAGCATTAATAATTATTTTTATGAGTAATTGAATATATTTCTAACTGATTTGTGTAAGGATGTAATATAAGTACATAGAATATAGTTAAAAATCTCTTAAGAATTAATTTTACCCAGGACGAGTATTTGAGTTTTGAACCAAGTTCTTAGCGATCAACTAAAAAGAAAGAGAAGAGAAATAGCGAGTCGATTTCATGCTGAGAACAAATTATTTGTGTTTAAGAAAGAAAGTAGAACAGCGTTCGTCATTGTACGTAGATCGTAAACCAAAGGATTCGACAACGTAACATACAATATACGAGGGTTGACGGATTCGAAGGAATTTAGATGAAGTTTCACCAAGACAGCCTCCATTCCAAGAACGAAGTCGTAGTAGCATTGAAGAAACGAGTGAGTAGTACAAAGAAGAATTTCTTCTCTTATATTCTTACTTCTTTCCTATCCACATATACAATAATATCAAACCAAATCCTTTCAAATTATTTTGGTGAAAACAGTTTCAATATGCTCGTACGATATGAAAGATCTGACGAAGTCTGTATACCATATTGGAAATTTGACGTCAATCCCACTCGGCCATTGGGAATCACAATAAGTGTTTTATCAATTTTGAGGAGTATCCAAGTACAACTAAGCCCAGTAATTTTGTTCATTAGCACTGGATTAGGAATTATGTTGATGTAGGGAGTAGATAGGAAAATGACCTAGTTTAGGTAAATGAGTGGCTTATTCAATTCACCACAAAGCCTACAGGTAGCTTGAGATGAGGGAAGGCTATGAATTCAAAACAAAAGGTTTGAGCTAATGAGAAATCTTAGGCCGCCAAGAACTGTTCCTACATTACAAAGTTGAAAGGATATTATCCTCTTAGAGTTGAAACTAGTAGAGTTGAGTCAAAGAAGGAAAGGTAAAACGAGGATTTAATGTGTTCTTATGAGGATCATACTAACTATTCTAGCACCACCACTAGTCTTTCAATTCTTCTGAGCTTTTGGTATGTGCAGCACTACAAAGCGCGCGACTCAAGAGCCTGAAGGTAAAACGTTTGTAGAATTCCTAAAGGAAGTAAAGAGAATGCAGGGCAGCCGGGAAGAAAGTTATTGCCTCTTTCTTTGGATTTTTATACAATTGTAATAGAATTAAGGAGTCGTTAAGGATGCTGGGATGGGCTAGTCAGCTAGGTTGAGTGGAAATATGTATACAAAGATTCAGAATGAACTTTCTCTTGTTTTCTCTTCGTGTCCTTGCACATAAAAAGCTCCTCAAGGGGAAACCAAGGATTTTCTATACAAAAAATTCAACGTGTTATGTTGTGTGTACTCTATATAATTCCGAATGTAAAATTTCTTGAGAAGTAAATTTGCGGTAGTAATTGATTCTTCATTGTAAATTACGAAGAATTTCAATTCGTAGCTACATTAAAAAGTTCCAAAAAATTGTGAGAATATTTGTAGACATTTCAAAATATTGGATGTAAAAGACATGGTGTTGCAAATAGTGGATAGAAGTCCTAGTCCCAGTCCCATGGTTCTTATGAATACTACCACAGTCACCTGCGGCTTTGAGAATTTGAATTTTAAATCTAATTTTGG
>WJEZ01002080.1:0-14667 GCA_009869925.1 Thalassaphorura encarpata | reverse complement strand
TTTCCACTTCTGCCGACACTTCCACCTTGTAATTAGCAATTAATATTGCGAATACGAATAGAACAGTTTTGAATTCCATTTTGGTTTGAAGTTTTTGGTTAAAACACTTTCAATAAATTTGAATTTGTTTGTGTAAATGAGCAGTGGTGGATGAATAAGATTAGTGGGTAACAGCTTCGAGCAACGCAAAAGTAGTCGTTCGTAGCCCAAAGTAATGATTAGTCGTACGATTTAGTACATTAGAACTGAGTTCATGATTTTTGCAACTTATCGTTATCAATGACGGATCTCAATTTTTATTTCCTCCAAGCTCCGAGGTCATGACTTGTCTGTCGTAGTCACAGCACAGCCTGACTTAGTACATAATATTTTTATTTTACTATATCTCCAGTCCACGGAGTGATGAGTTTGGTTGGCTATGAAGAGTTGGCAATCTCGTTAACCTTATTTTACTACATAACAATTACGAACTTGGCATAACACCAACAAGTCATTTCTAGACAAAACAATAATTGAAAATTAATATCAATGCACAGAACGTAGTTGACTCTCCTTAAGTTTATTCTGGGAAAGAAACAGTTATGAAAACTTTTTCATTCTGACTAGCTCATTGGAAAATTCGGGCAGCAAGATTTAGAGAACAGACAGGCAAAGTTTTGGGCATTTCTCAAAAGACATGAGGTGAAAAAAGGTTATGTATACTTGAGTTATTGTTCCTTAAGAATGTTTTAGAAAAACAAGAAAACAGTCAAATATTTTAGAACCCTTTATCTTTTTTCACAATTATGATAAATCATACAAGTTGGAGAGACCCGAAAACTTCATTTCTTACTATATTTCGTAGTTAGATTTCGCCATGCCTTAGCATTGACCACTTCAAGCTTCATCACATTTGGAAATATGTTTATTTGGGCAGATTTACAAAAGTTATTAGAACAAAATGAAACTTAACCCGTATAAAAACTTTGAAAGCTCATTCATTTCACTTTCCCCAGCATGCACTAAAAATTTAGCCGTGATATGAGTGGACTTGAGTTGAGTTGAGCACTTCATTTCTCCCAAATGTGTTTTGTTTGTAATTCATCCGGAAAGTAAAAGGATTATCGCACCATGCTCCAGCACCTCAGATAGATCGGAATAAAAGGAAAAGCAAAGGTGTGAATCTCACCTCACCTCATCACACTCACACCTCACTCAAAGGAGCAACCAAAGAAATAACGCTCACTTAAATTATTCAAGCGGATAACTTATCCCTTTGCCAGTCCTGCCCTGGCTGACAAAGTAAGAAAATAAAAATACCGGACCAGGCCATTTAATGACATATTCAAAACACTCAAGTCCACTCGTCCGCAAGTCCTTTCCTACCGGGCATTTTTAATCCGTTGATTCAAACTTAAAATTCAGCTCAATGAGTTTTACCCCTTCTTTGAATTTTATTTGTCACCTTAAGGGTTTACACAGGATATGATTTACAAGAATTTCCACCTTGATTCACACGCAAGGCAGGCAGTGTGGTATAAAAATAAATTTAAAAATGAGCAAAATCAGAGACAGCGGGTTCACTTTTATTTTCTTCGCATTTTTTGACCTAATTTTGTTTAGTCATGCAGGGGACAAGGGCAAGAAAAACAACAAGAAGTAATTTATGATTTAAGAGTTATAAGTGTTTGTCAATTTTGTGTAAAATCCATCATTTCAAAGTGCTATCAGCCATCTTTTTACAAAATTAGTCTGATTTTTTATGCAAAGCTTCAAGCAAAACATTCCAGAGTGACCGACCGGATGTGGGATGAGCAAAATTGCTTTGTGTCGTGTCTTTTGCTTTGTAATTTATAACTTTGGTCTGGGTTTGGGTGAATGAAGCTGAAGCTCAACTCAACACCATTGCCACTGCCATTAAAAAACCTTCTTGGCAATTTTTGTCTTCTGCGTTAAGTTTGCTGTCGCTCGTCAGCCCAATGCAATGCCCAAGCCTACAATTTTATTTTTTGCCTTAACCCTGAGCACGTCTTTAGCTCAAAAGCGTGGGAAAGTCTACGCGTGTTTCTCGCGTGTGGAACAGAAGCTTTCGGTTTTTTTAGACCATTAAATCCAAAAGCACAGGTAAAGAATGAATGGAAATTATCCTCGCGCAGCACAAAGATTCATTGTCAAGTTGGACGGATTTGCCACAGTCCATTCTGAATCTCTAGCCCATAAGTCACGTACTTAGTCTGGCACTCGGCCCATTATAGACTTCTAGTCTTTCGTGCTCGTTAAACCAAAACATTATGTCCAATCATAAATGCCCAGTGGTGGTAGAGTACAAATTTTTTGCTCAAGAGTTTTGGGATGATTTGAGCTATTTTTGGCAGACTAGCAAATTTTTCAGGGTCATGCTAATGCTGCAAAAAAAAAATTAAACTCACTCGAAAATGTTTTCACGAACTAATAATTTATTCAATTCCAACAATTCGTGCAAAGTGAAGACGTGCGAATAATTTTGACAATTAAATTTTAATTTGATTCTGGTATTGCTACTGCTACAGGAATCGATTAATGTCCGCCATGACCATATCCGTAAGAGTGGGATGGATAATATCCAGAGTAGGATTGTTGGTGGAATTGATATGATGGAGATCCTGTAATTATTATAAAAGTACTTCTAATTTGTTTGTAAAAAAATGATTTATGTTTTCTTTACAAAAAAAAAATAAATTTTAATAATTTTATATTCATTCTGGTATTACTAGAGGAATAGATTAATGTCCGCCATGACCATATCCGTAAGAGTGGGATGGATAATATCCAGAGTAAGATTGTTGGTGGAATTGATATGATGGGGATCCTGTAATTATTATAAGAGTACTTCTAATTTGTTTGTAAAAAAAATGATTTATGTTTACTTTACAAAAAAACATACCATGTCCGTACCCGCCACCTTGACCCCATCCCCAACCTTGTGGATGTTGCTGATCAACTTTATAGGAAAAATGTCCATGACCATAGTGACCATGCCCATAGCCAGGGCTGTTTGCCCCGTAAGCAGCCACCTGGGCCCATCCCCATCCACCGTGGTGATGTCCAGCTTGAGTGAGGGCAATCAATGCGAGGGTCACGAGGAGAATCTGAAGTACAAATTCGAAATTGAATCTAATTAAAATCTCTAAAAGTAATATTTGAAAACTTACACAGAATTTGACCATTTTTCACCCAAAATTTCCAAGACAAATGAGTTAATTAAGAAAAGAGCAAATATTGAATGAATCTTGACTCCTGTGGCCAATTGTTTTTATACGAAATTGGTGGACCAAGTAGCTGAACGCCAAAACGCAATAAATTTTGGCTTTAGGGCCGCCATTTGATCTCTCAACCATTTCCACTTTGTGCTAATTAATTTACGGAAGGGATTTTTGACAAGATTGTTAAATTACAATTAATGCAAAGTACAATTAATACACGTTACACACTCACGCATTTTGCAATGGAATCATAACTCTCTGTGCACTCACGTGTACGACTTTATTTGCTCTCTTTTTATTCATGCATAAAGTTGAGCCTGCCTCAGAGCTTCCCTTTCCGTTGATGTTAATTTTTATTATTGGTTCATAGCATTTAAGTAAGAGATTATGAAGCAAATAAATAAATGTAATTGCCGCAAGCTGATGCACTTTTTGCAATTGCAACGTGCTATTGCCGATGAAGGAATAAATTCTATTATTTTACACAAAATGTACGGTTCTGTTTCATAAACACATTCAATAATTTATTGCGATTTAAAATAATTTTTAAAATGGGAATAAATATTGAAATTAAAATGTACACTTCATAGTATTTTTCTGTTCAGCTGATTGAATTTGAGCAGCGTGTGGCCAAAACACTTGGTCCTTGATTTTGAGTCGGTTAAATCCATTCCACGTATAAACATCTCAATTCCAATACGATACGAACTTCCCACAATTTATTCGTGTTACATTTTCAATCATCTACTCATTATATTTTTATAAAAATATGGTACAACTTAGCAATATAAATAATTTAAATATAATATTAACAATTTCTCTGCCTGGCAGCATTGTATATCATTGTTGTAAACTATATGGACACATTTAAAGTACATCATAGAACACGAGTTTTTATAAATACTGCATCTTTGAAGTTGTTTTCCCAGACTCAGAGGAGTCCGTAGCCGGATGTCACTTGGACTTCCGGCTACTTCCACTTTTGTTGAGCGAAGGCGTAGATTTAAGTCTGGCCTGAAGTGTGAGGAGTAGACCAGCCAAAACATCATGATTGTGAAGCTTTTTCCCAAAAACTAATCTTCGAACTGAATCATCGTACGTTAAACTGGCCACCATATTTTGTAAAAGGAAGCCTTGGCAGTAGTCCAGTAATTGTACAGCATTGTAAACCTAAATTTAAAAAAATGATACAAAATAATGGTCGGTTCATGGCAAATAAATCCACGACTAAGAAATTCTTACCTTTGCATGAATATACAGAGAAACCACAGTTTCAATATTGACCATGAGTGAACACTTGGCTTCTGAAAATCTGAGCAATCCGTCTAGTTGAAAGAAATTGGCAGCTGCCATTAGCTCCAGTACATCTTCACTCTCAGTATTTCGAATCGAGTCACAGCCACCATTGTACAAATATTCCATCACCATCTACAAAATTAAATGAAGTTTCTATTTAGCATTCCAATACTTCAAAATTTCTATTTCAAAAATGTTATATACAAAATTACCTGGAAAATATTGTAGCGAATGTCATTGATTTGAAGGACAGGAGGATTATTGGATTCTGGAGCACTTTTGAGCATTGATTTGAAACGTGGTGAGGATGTGACGAGAACAATTTTATGGGCATAAAAAACTCGACCCTCGACTCGGAATTGTACGTCAGAAAGTTCAGAATTATTTACATATTTTGGATCTATCCTCGTTCCATTGGACAACGTCGTGTCTCGAATTTCTTTAATTGGATCTTTCCCATAGCATGTTTGAAAAATATCTGCCAGGAGAAGGGTCGTAGCTTCATTCTGAAATTTATGGCAATTTTCAAAACCCATTCGATAATTTAGAAACTAAAATTATTGCTATTTCCTTGCTTACCTTACTATTACGAAAAATAGTGAACAGAAGGGGTAAACATTCATCGACAAAGTGCCCCTGGGAGAAATCTTCATTTGGAAGAATTTGAAGAAAATCTTGAAGAAGTTGATCCACAACTGGTTCACATCTTAGGTCCTGGGCTGTCGCCAAAGCATTGATCCAACAATGAAGTGTCCAAGGCACACCAAAGTTTCTCAAATCGAGTGTGATCTCTAAATGCCCATTTTCAGCACTTTGATACATTCCTTCTTGTAGGATTTTCATTTGCGATTTGGAAAGAATTTTTGGTTCTTCCTGTGTAGAATTACGATGACCATTTCGACCCGATTGCGATGACGGTACACCTTCGGCAAGGATTTCTTCCAGAGACAAAACTTCTTTGGCAGATGGACCCGTATTTACAGGGTGGGATAAAAGTTTATGAATTATTCCTCGTTGACCATGTGAACCGGCCACAGATATGGCACTAGAGTAACAAAAAAATTTATGATAATCACACTTGTCATACAAATTCTTAATTTCTGAATTTACCTGAAACTTCCGCGTTGAGCCGATCCCATGTAACACATTGTGTCCCTTGCTAAAGTAGAGAGGAATGGATTAGCTCCATAGCTCAACAGTGTTGAGACCATATCCATATTTCCAGTCGCACAAGCAACTTGCAATGGCGTTTGTGTGGATTTCTCCTCGCTTAATTTTATCCCATCCTTCTACATTTGCACCATTCTCCAGCAGAATCTGTTCAATAAAAATTCAAGACTTTTACTTCGGCTGAGCTCGGCAAAACAAGTCAATACCATACCTTAACAATATTGGTATGACCCAAAAGAGCTGCAAACGTAAGTGCAGTCCAATGTTGAGTTTCACTATTTGCATGTGGGAAATTTGGACCATTTGCAGGAGTTTCAGCATCTGGATCAGCTCCAGCTGACAGCAGTACCGTGACCATTGTTTCTTCACCTCGTATTGTAGCCAGGATTAAAGGTGAAACTCCTGTAACACATTTAAAACGAGCTTTTAGAAAGGTTTCTAGAAATTCTAGAAAAATCTAAGCGCTAACCTGTTTCATTGAAAGTATTGGCCTTGGATGGTGGCATAAGAAGCAAGGCTTTGAGCAACTAAATCTGAGCGACCGGAGGTCAACATATTAAACGCCAAATCAATTTTTAATCTGCGATTGCATTCAAATTCATCAAGTTGGCGTCTGGGCCAGGAGAATTCGTCGCTTCTGTAAGCAAATAAAATTTTTTAATAAGACTAATTGTTATCTAATCATAAATATCGAAATTCTTACCCAATAAGTCGAACTGGACAATCAATTCCAGGGAGTAAAAGTCTTGAGGCTTGCATGACATCATCTTTGTCAATCAGTGACGAATGTCGATGATCCGCATGTGCCATAGCCACTCGGACCCACTCAATCAAGGGAGGAAGGACAATAAATGGTCTTTCATAAACCAATTCCTGAACAGGGACACGATTTGGCTGATGAGATTGTCTCTCTGCAGATTCTGTGCCAAGAGTAGCAGTCGAGGCAGCCAAATTCGCGTGTTCTTCCGCAGTTTCCAATTGTGAACATCGCATAAAGTAAAATAATGTATGAATGGCAGATGGAGACCAAGTTGGGGCAATAGATTTGCTCCCATTGGTCAGTAGTGGCATTTGCTTATGATGATATTGGAGGACCCTTGATAAAATATCTGACAGTTCCCCTGAAAAGATAATGCCAATAAGAATTTGCCAAATTCTGGAAATGCATTAAGTTTTAACCATACCTGCTGAGCCCACGCATGTTGTGAGCAAGGATTGTTCCAAATTCTTGTGCTGATGATGCCTGAGGGATGTGTCATCCTGGATGGCGCCTAACGTAGTGCTACTGCTCCCAGAAGAATCAACGCTGGCAATGCTTGCCCATCTTGGCAAAGCCAAAGCGCCTAAGAATGTAATATTAACCATGTTAATCAAAAATATATATTTTCGTGCACTATTTACAATTTTCGAATATAAATTTAATATTTCTTACCCGAAGCTGTTCTCCCAGAATTAAGATGAGCAAAAGGTTGAAGTAGTCCCCAAAAATCTCCATTATTTGCAATAGCTTGTTCCAACAAAGCAGCCGTGAGGACAGGACGCCCGTTATTGTTCGTGTGATTATTCTCTGGCGTCACATTCGTCGTAATAAAAGAGAGAGCTTGACCCAAAATCTCTTCGATTAAGTTCTCCATTCCAGCTGCTAAATGAATTGCAGCAAATTCATGAACGTAGCGCCCTAGTCTCACTTCACACATCCATCGGTGAAAGCGTCCTACGTGCAAATGAAGTCCAGCACGTAATGATTTTGATTCTCGGTGCAGAGGATCCGTTGTTGAGACGGAAAACATTGCAGCAGCTCTTTGGCATGCCTTTGTGCAAAAATCAAATAAAAAACTTAAAATTCGCATACGTGGTGATTTACATTTTATTTCCCTACCTTTACACAAGAATCTGCGAGTGCTGGAGCAAGAACAATTCTTAAGGCAGAGGAAACTTCTTGCTTTGTGCAAAATCCAAGTGGACGTGCCAAGCTGAACGTAGCGCCCTAGTCTCACTTCACACATCCATCGGTGAAAGCGTCCTACGTGCAAATGAAGTCCAGCACGTAATGATTTTGATTCTCGGTGCAGAGGGTCCGTTGTTGAGACAGAAAACATTGCAGCAGCTCTTTGGCATGCCTTTGTGCAAAAATCAAATAAAAAACTTAAAATTCACTTACGTGGTCATTTACATTTTATTTCCCTACCTTTACACAAGAATCTGCGAGTGCTGGAGCAAGAACAATTCTTAACGCGGAGGAAACTTCTTGCTTTGTGCAAAATCCAAGTGGACGTGCTAAGCGTTGTGCTTCCCTTGAGATTCGGACGAGAGCCCGTTGAAGTAAATAAGAAATTCGTGGGACTGTCTCCATTGAAATCCGTTCCAAATTATCCCGGAGACGACTATTTCCGCTCAATCACGCTCAAAATGTCATGATTGGACCAAGGGAAATGCTGAAGCTCCACGAGGCGATTGTGTGAATCAACCCAAACAAATTCATCTGCTGAGGTCACCTGAAATTAAAATTCGATTCAATGAATAAAATCTCAATTATTTCTACAAAAAGTTAGTAAATTAGGAGAATTGCTATAAATTAGGTTATTGGGGCAAAACTTGAAAGAATCAAATAATTAACTCTGCCCTGTAATTTAGCCCAAAATTGAGTTCTATTGAAAAATTACTTCTAATTCGGAGAATTTGAATAACTTCATAAGTAAAGTCTTTGAAGGAATACTCAAAACATCCTGTAAGCCACACGTTCATATTAAATCACAAATTACAAGGCAGGATTCGGTGACTTGTATTTGTACTCCCTCCCACGCTAATTATTATGAATTCTGAAAATTATTTTCCTCTTCATATTATGTTTTGTTTTACCTGAGTATTGATAGTTTCTAGACTGGAATGTCGAATAAGATGAGGTCTACGATGTCTGTCACATTCGCTTCCACTCATGGATGAGTACGTTGAAGTTGAGTAGGAAGAATGATGGTCAGCTCGACCATGATGAGCTCCCTTGTCTGCCCCACCTCCAGATGATAGCCTGAGGTCATGACCTGAGCGAAGTGTCAATTGTTCAATCGCCTTCTTAATGTCCTCCAGCCCCGAATTCCCATTATCGAGCAAAATCGAATCCTGATGAGCTCCCTTGTCTGCCCCACCTCCACCTCCAGATGATAGCCTGAGGTCATGACCTGAGCGAAGTGTCAATTGTTCAATCGCCTTCTTAATGTCCTCCAGCCCCGAATTCCCATTATCGAGCAAAATCGAATCCTGTGCGCAAGTGAAAAAAAATGAAACAATCATAATTATTACGTGTGGATTCCTATTATGACGAATGAATTATGATTTGTCTCGACAGCCGCAGCATGCAATTGCAATTCTATTCACTTGGCTGCCTTTTTGCAATGTGCAATCAGGCGCAATAATTTATAAAATGTCATGTCAGACGGGAAGGGACTAGGAGTCTCACTCCATAAATCATCCCAACACCAAAAATGGACACACAATATTAACATTTTCCCCTTGTAACTTGTAAGAAGAAACATTGTAATTTATTATTTTGCCAAAAGGCAAGGTGGTAGGTAAGGTAGTCAGTCAGGTTAGTCGTCAGCGATTTTTGCATTGTTGAGTCTTGGGTGCATGCACATAAAAACTCCAGACCAGACCAGATGTGCCGGGAGGGAAAGTGAAGAAAAATTTATGCATACAGCATAGCATCCAAATTATATTTTATCTCTACACCTGGATTTAACCATCCAAAAAAAATAATATTAAAATCTGACATTTACCTTATTTCGATGTCTGGGAGATTTTGAGGAATTTTTCTTTCCTCCAATGATCGGATTTGATGACTTGCCATTGCCATCAGCTTCGGACCCCAAAAGCCTGGCAACGGCAGAGCTACCCGTTGTCAAATTTAAATTTAAATTTGACTCATCCTCTGGTACAGATTTTAAAACAGATTTGTAACTTGTACTCAGTTGATTTTTAAAATCTGACATTTACCTTATTTCGATGTCTGGAAGATTTTGAAGAATTTTTCTTCCCTCCAATGATTGGATTTGGTGACTTCCCATTGCCACTGCCATCAGCTTCTGACCCCAAAAGCCTGGCAACGGCAGAGCTACCCGTTGTCAAATTTAAATTTAAATTTGACTCATCCTCTGGTACAGATTTTAAAACAGATTTGTAACTTGTACTCAGTTGATTTTGCGTAACTGGTGTTATTCGGGCATATTCTGCAGGAGCAGGGGGTGATCCACTCGTTTGGCTATCTGACATACTGGCATGCCCGGATGACCCTTCGGATGAAGATGACCCACCTGTCCCTGTATTTCCTGCGTAACGCTGGTTGTTGCTGTTGTTGTTGTTGCCTCCAATATTGTTGCCGTTCCCGTTGTTCAAAGCTCTCATTTCCTCCATACTCAAATGTTGCAAAATATTCCTTCGTCGTGATTTTAGTTTTGAGAGTGGAGCCGGGTGTTTTGGTTTATTGTTGCGGGTCGCAGGCGTTGGTCCTCCTGAGAAAAAAAGAATTTATAGTGCAAAACGAATCAAACAGTCAGAGCAGAGCAGAAGCAGTTGAGTCGGACTGATTTATTGTAATTTCATTCCCCTCAAAATTTAACTTTCATGGAAAGAAGGAGAAGGTGCAGAATGTTGGTTTTGCTATAAATCAACTTCACAGGTGTTTGGTTTTGCCTTGCTTCAAGAAAAATTGTAGACAGAGTCTTGGTTTATTCCTCCCCCGTATTTCACAGATTTATCGAATATTATTCCCACCTGCTTGCTCATCATCGTACGCATTCTGGAATTTATGCACTTTGCATGGCATTTGACATTTTGTTTCGATTCCTTTTGACTTTAGCTTCCAGAGAGAAAATAATAATTTCCATACTATGCTGTGCTTAATAAATTAGTCATGCAAACACGAGACATGTTTTACATAGCACCTAGTATAGCTGGAGGAAATGCATGAAATTTTTACCTGTAATCGGCGTAGAAGAATTAATCACAGGTAGATTCAGATTAGGAGCCAAGGCCAAGGATGGACTTCCAAGGGTACCAAAATCCCCATCTGACGTTGAACTCCTCCCTAAAGAACTTCCATCAGTTGTAGATTCAATTGAAGTTTTCCCATTTGAATTTCCAGTGGGGCTAATAGGAAAAAGCCCCAATGGGGTTTTACCCAATCGACTTGCTGCTGAGAATACATGGACATGAGGATCCCTTCCAATTTTTTGATTTCGAGACTGAGAACTTGAAATAACTTTTCCTTTGTCTTTTTCTTTCTCGGCTTTAGCAACTGGAGATTCTTTTAACTGAATACGTTCTGGGGGTGAGCGGATTTGATCATAATCTGGAGAATTTAATTCTGATTGTTGTTCATCATCTTCTGGTAAAATTCTGGCATACTCTCCGGCACCTACGAGATTCAAATTCAAATCTTTTCTTGCTAATGCTGAAGGAGCTGGTTGCTGAACCGTTAAATTTCTTGTAGGCTCAGATTTTTCACCAAAGTCGATATTTCTTGGAGTCGTGTACCCTTGTTGTAAATTTTCTACACTTTTCCATTCTAATCTTACTCTGGCTGATTTTGGCACTGGATTGCTAATGCTACTTTCACTCGGGTTCCTTGCAGCTGTGGGAGCACTGACAGATTTAGTGGCTGGAATCAAATCTGCATAATATGGTGTGCCATTTTGTTGTTGGTGATTGCTGTTGTTGCTGCTGTTCACATTACTAGAGCTCCCATAATATCCAGATGACGAAGAATTGCCCGGTGGGGAAATTGGAACACGTTTCTGTTGTTGAATTTGAAAAAGTTGTGGTAAATTCGGCACAGATCTTTGGCTAGCGTGTACGTTAAAAGCCGGGGGCGAATGACCATTGCCTGAATTGTTGTGAAAGCTAGATGGCGTTACAGAATGAACTTGGCGTCCTCCAATTCCTGTTGTTGTTGTTGGGTTGCTGTACATGGGTTGTTGAGCTTGTGGATGATTTGACGTACTTGAAGGGCGTGGCGGGAGTGGTTTCAATAAATAAGACGACGCCGGTTTAGCAGGTAGGATTGGAGGACTGGATAAACCAATCGGAATTGGTTTACAGGTTCCAATGGGACTCTCTCGAGCTGTCAACGGTTCACCAATCCCAACGGGGGTTCTACGCATGTCCACAAGCCTAAACACATAGAAAAAAAGCATAAATATGAAATTTCGTGAGACTGTTGAGATTTTACTTAATTAAATAAACTTGAACCAGAATAACAAGTCATTCGACTAAGGCTAGAATTGACAGTTACGGGCTCACGTCACGTATGCACACGCAGCGGGTAATTTTTGCTAAATGCTTTTAATTACATTGGCAAACACAGAGGCATGCCAAGTCAAATCATACATCAGGTCAGGTACATACAATAAAAAGAAGCCAAGCCAAGCGTATAAAAGCCATAAAAATACTTCTTCACGCTCCGCCTGACTGTCAGACTTCTGCTGAGGCTGGTTGGCTGTTGAATGACTTACTACCTTTTGAGTTTAAGTTTTAATGTAAGTAATCTGCTGCTGCTTCTACTTCATCTCAAGAATTGCAATTGCAATTTCAAATTTACTACCTTGCCCTTCCATCCAAGCAAGAAAAAGCCCACGCTTCCCATGTTTATGAATTTATTGCTGCATTTAAGATGCAATTCTTGTAATCCTAATCGTTTGCCTCAATTATTATCCAAGATGAGTCGTCGAGATTTAACCCCTGCGCTGCCCTGCCTGATCCGTCCGTCCGTCCTGCCCTTTTATACCGCTCATATTTTAAGTGGTTCATCGATTTATGGGGTTGTTTTCCTTTTGGCTTGGATACTTGGATACTAAGATTTTTTTTGCACAGATTGAAGATTGTTGACTCGGTTGCCTCATGGAATCGTGAATTGATGCGTTCAGGGTATGACTCACGTAAATTCGGGTTGGGGTAGTCACGATTTTAGAATTAATCTTCTTGCCTACCTTTCCCTGGCTTAAAGTTTGAACCAAGCTTGAGATATTTTGCAATGAACCACGTACGTTCGCTATTTAGCCTAAAATGTGGCATCAACAGGATCTGCAGATTTGGATAATCGCAAATTCCCAAGTCACGATGACTTACCACTGACAACAACATGACTTTTTTGACCCCGAATCCGATTAATTGATTCCAGATCCTAGGAACTCCTTGTACCCAAATCAGCTGCGATGCAATAAATTTGTTCGTTTTTAGCAAGAATATTTGCATTAATCAACATTTTTTGTCTAAAAAGCAGAAAAGCCTCAAACGTTGAAACAATAAAGTCGTCCCATTTGGGAAAAGTTGAATGAATGAATGAATGCCGGTTTTTACAGACCCGGCCCAGACTTGCCTATGCATTTGGCACTTTGGCTTGGCATTGGTGAAATAATACTGGGCATTGTGCTAAAATAATAGGGAATTAGCGGGGCGTGGATTGTGACTTTATTATCTGCACCTGCCATGCCAGGCCAGGGAGGGAGTTAACCACAAACAAAACGAACATTTGCAAAATACAAAATACAAAAATCCATCGAACCAGTTCAAGACAGGCACAAGGAAGAAGTCATGCGTAAAAGTCTAGGACACGAATGCAAATTTTTTCAAGGGAAATAAAATTTAATTGAATATTTATAAAAATTCAACGGATAATGAAGCAATCTGTCGTCGGTTATGAGAAAAGTCAACAGTTCATCTAAAGTTAATAAATTTCGCACCTTTCATTGTCAACGGCTAAAGCCTTTGAAACTTTGTTAGATTTAGGCTGCGATTGCAAATAATTTTCTAGAGTGGTGAACCAAGTCTGAAAATAATCACGGTTTAATTGTAATTTGTAATTAGGGATCAGGAAGTAGCAGCGAAGCTAAGAAATTGAAATTACATGCTAGTGAACCTATGGTAGAATTTGTAATTCATTTTATTTTGAATACTAGACACATCCTAATTAGCCTAGTCTTTGCGTGCAATGCAATGCAGTGTGCATTCACGGAGTTATTTTCCATCCCCATGCTCTTGCTCTTGTTCTTCATTATAATTAAGTGTAATTGAGGGAGTAATTAGTCATTAAGTCTGGGCGGCACATTCCTTTGAATGTTTTGAAATTCCTTTCTACACGTTACAATCTACAAACACATTCAATTCATAATATAGTATGGCTCAACGAATACCTCGGCAGGACTCAGGAAAACCTGTACGTACGTAATGCAAATTAATAGTAATCAGCTCGACACACGGAAACAAAACGCCAATAATTACAATTACGAGCGAGTCATGATCTCAAACAGACAAGACTTAAACTGACTAATTAGACTAAATTCAACACGCATCGGTTTAAAGCCCATGCGTGCAATGACGTGACGTGTCATGCAAATTACAATTTTGTATAAAATATTTGTTCACTTGAATTTTCATATAAATTTAAATAATATTTAAAACTCATGCATACCTTGTGACAGATTATGCTATGCTATGCTGTCCTGGCCAGTGCCAGTAGCGGCGGTTAATTATCATCGACCTTTCACACACCTAGGTTTCTATCCAATTAGAAAGTAATTAAGGTTCGGGTCGAAGTTCAATAAATTACTCATACCTGTCACCGTCTCTTCCACAGCCTAGCCTTGCCTGTGCCCAGGGCATAGGCATAGCAAAAGAACTAAAGCAAAGGGCATGCAAATTATTCACGCATGAGATGAGATACGGTTTTTGTAGCTTCTGTATAAAGTACAGCGTAATGCAAATGTCAAAGTTTACGAAGGGTGAAAACATTATAGCATTCAGAAAAATTGATTAACCCAGTGCAATTCAACTATTTTTTTTAGAATTTCTGACCCTTTTGCAAAAGATGTACAAAAGAAATTATAGATTCAGAATTGCAAATGCAAATTTTTGGCCTGATCCATCTGATTGATGAGGTAGCGGATACCTGATATCGTATAGCAGGTTGAAAAAAGTTTAATAATTTGCA
>WJEZ01002079.1:0-14673 GCA_009869925.1 Thalassaphorura encarpata | reverse complement strand
TACCTAAGGGTGAAGATGAAACATTTTCAGAAACAGATGCAGTGCATCTATCTGAATATCCTTACGTTCCAAAAGAGTAAGGTTGTTAAATTAACCAAATCTAAAAAATCCATCTAGTGAGCTATTTTTGAAAACTAGGCATTTGATTGGCTCTGTGGTTTGGGCGACAGACAATGAACTTTTGGTCAGTGTGTTCAATCGAGTGCAAAATCGGTCATGGGGTTTCATTTGTGATATGGGAGGATCTTGCAAAGGCGTAAGAAATTCAAAGAATTATTGCCATTTTTGGTGCATTCTAACTTATCTAATTATTTTTTTTCTAATTAGGTCTTAACGCTCCAAGAACCCAAAGGCTGGATCGAGGTTTCTACACCTCTAGTCTCCGAAAACGGTTCTGATTTCCTGACCTTGACGTCACAAAAACAAGGAAAGTATTCTTATCAACATATTTTACTCTTCAATCGCAAGGGAGAGAAAAAAGCAATCACATCTGGAGAATATTCAGTTCAATCCATTGTCAGATGGGATGAGGCAAATAACCGAATGTAAATTCAGCGACAAATTTCAATTAATATAATACGTAACTTTCTTAAATTAATCTAATACCTCTAATTTGCAGCTTCTACACGGCACCCTACTATTCCTTCAAAACGAAAGAAACTGTGCCTAGTCAAGTTCATATATACTACATTTCGGACACGGGTTCAAATTCCATCTACTCCAACTTGTCTTACGTGCGACCTGAATAATACGCACAATGAACCATGTCTAAATAATGCAATTGAATTGAGCAAAAAATATACATATTTAGTCTATACTTGTGCTGGGCCTAATGTTCCTGAGATCACTGTTCGAAAACTTAAGGTAAGTCGTACAACTCTTAGCGATACGATACAATATGTACGTAATGGTTTTCATTTGGAATTTAGGAAACCAAAAAAATTAGTAAGGCCTGGGTAATGAATGATGATCTTAGAGCCATGGTACAATTATCCGCCTTGCCAACGACAAAGGATTTCGATATTCCGGTCGGAAATGGATTCACGGCTAAGGCCCGTATATGGCTGCCGTCTAATTTCAACGCAAGTCGCAAGTATCCCCTGTTTGTCGACGTGTAAGTTTAAATTTGCTCAAAAACACCCTATCACCTTGTTTATAACTTTTGATAATTTTCTATAGATATGGCGGACCTGGCTCTGCTAAAATCAGCGACCGCTATTTCATAGACTGGTCAACTTCTTTGGTCTCAAATCGCGAAGTCATTTACGCTGCAATTGATGGACGAGGATCAGGGCATCAATCAAATGACTATATGTTTCAAATAAATCGGCGCTTGGGTACTTATGAGATTGAGGATCAGATAGTGGGCGGAAAATGGTTGATTGACAATTTAAAGTACATTGACCCGAACCGAACAGCCATATGGGGGTGGAGTTATGGTGGGTTCGCAACTGCCATGGTAATGGGAACCGACAAGGGTGGAGTTTACAAGTGCGGAATCTCAGTTGCACCTGTCACGAGTTGGTTGTTCTATGGTAAAATATTATCCATTAATCGAAACACTGCTAATCAGAAGAAAATCAAAAATACTGACTAATTTCATTTTGCAGATACGATCTACACCGAGCGCTATATGGGACTTCCTAAAATGGACGATAATGTCCAAGGCTATAATGCCAGCGATGTGACCAACCACATTGAAAATTTTAGAAATAAGAAATTCTTCATAGTTCACGGAAATGCAGATGATAATGTTCACTATCAGCAATCTATGATCTTGTCACGTGCTTTGGAAAAGGCTGATATTCTGTTTAGGCAACAGGTATTGCAATCAACACGTTATTTTCTACAGTTTTATATGTACCTATACTAATTTTTATTTTTATATTATTCCAGAGCTATCCAGACGAGAACCATAGTTTAGGAGGTGTACGGCGTCATCTGTATCATTCCTTGGAAGACTTTTTATTTACAGAATGCTTTTAAATCTGAATTTTAGTGATTAAGCTCAGAGAATGTGATTTGAATAATCTATATTTTTTCTTTAATGAATGTTTCTGGGGTATAGTGTACCACCAGTTCCAGTTAGTTCTTCTACGCCAAGTCATGATGCCATGCAAATGCCAAGTGTACTTCGTTTGATAATACGAATAATTAATCCATATTAACCTCAACTTTTAGTAATATATACGAGTATAGCGAATTAAAATTAAGTTCAGCTCAATTTGTAAGTCAATCATAAATTAAAAAATGAAATAAAGTAATTGATGAATGGTTGACCCAAATCAATAATAATGAACTCTTCTTTTTATGATGACCTTAGCTAGGAAAAGAAAGTACGGAAAGAGAACTCAGAAACCCAAGGAATTGGGTGTCTAGTCTAACGCATTGAATACGAAACCCAACGCTAGCTTAAGAAAAAACAGGAGGACAAAGATAAAGTGAGACTTACAACGCCGTTGCCAGAATTCCTGACAACGCATGGAAGACTGGCGATGCTTCCAATTTGAGCCGTGACTACAGTTGAGTTTTCTGTCGCAAAAAGTGCGTCCGTCACTTGGCTGACTGGCCTTGGGCCAACCCCTGCTCCAGATGAGGGTGACATGGACATGATATTGGGTGTCAATTGAACAGCATTGCTACTACTCCCACCCCCGAATTCTCCAACTCCAATTGATGACCCATCTTTTTCTGAACTTCTAAAACTCCGGGCAGAGCGTCTTTGGTTAATGCTGTTGGAACTCCTGTCGTGTCTCCTTGTCAAAGTAAATCCAGCAGAGGATGACAAGGACATTGGCTTTGGTAATTCCTCCCAAGGACCTAAAAAGTCACAAAAAGAAAATTTCATCAAGGATTTTGCACATAATTTCGCATATGAATCGAGAATCGATCCTTAGTTTGTATTTTCGCTTCATTTCCTAGCTGGCGAAAAATTATGACTAACATAAACAACATTTAAATTGAAATTAACGGGTAATATCCTCCTCTCAAATAAATTGTCGAATTTCCGCTTCCAAAATCAATTTGGTATCTGCACCTGCGGAAGATTTGACCTTCGCCCTCTTCCAAATTCCGAAACCAACCAAGAGTTTAGTTTGGCCTAGACGCACAATTTATAGAGGCTGGTTCGAGTTTGTGGGACTCCTGCCTCGTAAATCGGAATTGCTGGCTCTTCTCTTCCTACTATAGCCTCGAATTTGCATTGCGTGATAAGCGGAGTTAAATCTTGAGATTCGGGAGACTTTCCCTACCTTTCCTTTTGATGGGAACAGAGGAACCCAATTATTCCTAGACTATCCTCACTTAATGCCTCAGCATGAATGTCATCATCTCTCATTTTATTCCTTCATCGATTTCCCCCGCCCTACCGTCTCATTCTTGTTCTCCAATCAACCAACCAAAGTTGTAAAGTTTCAACGAAACTGGCATGAATTACAACCGACTGGAATTTACTCAAGAAATAACATGAACTGGATTCACACATACGAACTAAAATCAAAATTCATTAGCTAATTATAAATCCTAATTCCATGTTCCCTACATGTGAGCCTTAGCATTAACGGAATTACCTGGCTTGATTAAACTCTACTACGTCCCTCCATAAAATATTTATAAAGAAAATAGCTGATAAGAATCAAGTATCTGCAGTTTTATTTGAGAATTCTGTTTATATATTTCATGCCCTCCGTACAACATTCAATTTGTAATTTTTCTATTTGGAGTATATTTTTCATTTGCGTGGAATTTCGGCAGGTCCAAGTCCAGTCCAGTCATTATCCGATCGAGAGAAAGTTTGGTTTATTTCGGAACCATTTGGAGGGTGAACCCCTGCTCGATGCCGTAGACGGAAATGGCATTTTCATCTTCGAGCGCTATGTCATGGAGTTTAAGTGTATATGCGTCTGGAGAAATCCCTTGCTTCTCTGCGACATGGTGCTTGATCTGCGAGACTGTGGTGGAAGACAAAACCATAACGTCCACGTCCTGGCTGCCGATATTCACAGCGATCCGAAAGTATTCATTGTCAGCGCCATCCGTAGTTGTAACTACAAGTGTACCAACAACAAGAGTAACCACAAGAAGAACGATTCCTTTCATTCTGAATGGATTGTTTTTTTTTAAAAAAAAACGATGTATTCGTATCTACAGCTGCAACTGGAATGGTTTCGGAATACAAAATATCATGACTTTAGAAGGGAGATATGATTCATCTATTGTGCGTCAGTTGAAAAAACCTCATAATACTATTTATTGCATGGTATTAATATTTAGATTTGAATCATTCATAAATACTGTTAGTAGAAAGTTTTGCTCTTAAGTTCCGTATGTATTCGAAAATATCATTAGGTTAAGTAAAGAAAAACTATAATACACTTCATGACTCTCACTTATGTGTAGAATTTTATTGTGCCATGTGATTCATTGGCCCATAAAACAAGAGAAATTAAACAATATTAACCTTATTTGACATATTTTGTACGGATGGCGTGGACATTTTGATTAAAAAACAAAGTTTTTATTCAAGTCAAGTCTTCGAGGCGCAATCTGCCCTCGAAAGTAATCTCAAATGGTTACGTAAAGAATTTAAAGATATATTTTAGGCCTCCACCTTAAAAATTGAATAATTTAATTCACGGAAACGTAATTTTGCTGTGTTATTTCATGAAGCAGTAAAACGAGAAATTGGAATTAGCTTTTGTATAACTGTTAACTTTACAAGTTCTGAGACCTAAACACTTGTTCGTGTTTCAAGGATCAAAATATCCAGTTCTGTGCATTTAATAACCGTTTTAACCACTCGTTAGAATCAAACGAAATCAAACATTAGAGTCTGATTTTTTCCTTTTCAGATTAGGTTTTATACCGTTATGCACTATACCGTACAAAGGTCACGTCACATCAAGACCACGCATTTCTTCTGCTCTGTCATTATTAAATTAAAATTTGTAGTCGTACTTGATAAAAGGTGAGTGCTGTGATGAAAATTTTATCGCTGAGCTTTTGTGCTGTGCTGGTACTCCAGCACGTCAAGCGATAAGCCATATTTTGCTTGCTTTCCCATGACCAGGAATTTGTTTTACTGCACTACATATAAATTGAATGAGAATGTGGGTTAAGTCCTGCAGTCCTAGTTCCAGTTCCAGTTGAGCTATTGCATTGCGTGTTTATTACTAAATCTTTGCATGAATTGGTTCCTTGAATCCTGAGCCTTGTACAGTAGTGTTCTGGGTTGGGTGGCCCAAGTCAAGTCATAAAGAATATCTTGAATTTTGATTTGATTCGAAACGTGAACACGATTCCTCTGAGATATGATCTCATTCTCAGCATAACGTTACATTATTTCCTCCTATGTTACACTTTGTAGTCTAAATAACACTTGAAGGGAAGGGAGAGGAGAAAACTATACGAAATTAACCAAATTGACCAGCCCAAAATGGGACATTTCATAGAAAATATTTGAGGCTGTATGAATTTAAATTTATGTGTGCATATTGGACCATCGCCACTAGATGGCAAGTTACATTGCACCTATGTTTAATTTAAATTATTGACCAGGAAATAACGACTTGTTTGATGGTTCGTTAATTTAGTAGAAATTAGAAAGGAGGGCTAGTGACAACATAAAATGACGCTAAAAGCATCCGGTACTTCGACTTTAACTAACTTTCTCTGGGTTTCATTTATGTGTTGACGATCTGAGTATACACGTAGGCCTGGGCCGAGTCAACTGGATTCGATGCGTAAGCAATAGCTACTGTGGCGTATGTTTCGAACGATTTTGCAAAGCCAAAGTTGAGCTGGGACAGAGGAAGAAGAAAATGAATGAGAATGAGAAAAGTGCTCAAGAGTCCACAGAAATGTCCCCTAATGACAGTCTTGGGACTACTCCTGGTTTGTCGTAAAAGACACAAGATAAATGATCGAAATGAGCATTTCGAGAAAAGACTTGGCTCCTAGTATCGTCTTTTTCAGGCACGCGACGTATGGCATAGCTACAAGAAAAACTTTCGTTAGATTTCAACACATCGTCATTCTATTCCCAAATTGTCGGGCCACTCAGCTTAGCTTTCTTTAGCAGCTGCTGTTTCGCCCGTCACGTCAATGTGGTCCTTTAGACTCAGACTGTTGACTGATGACAAAAGCTCAGCTCAGCTGCCAATTAAAATCGACCTTGGAATAGAATCCTTCAACTCCAAAGTTCTGGGTCGAGTTTCAGTTCGTGTGGGAATTTCATTGCCGATTTATATCCAAACTTTATTACTCAGCCACAAAACTCAAAGTCGATATTTGTCTCGACTAAACCAAATTTCCATCAGATCATATTACACTTCGTTTTCACTTTCACATGAAAACTGAGCTCAACTAAGCGAGTACTGCACCGCAATTCCCTAAAGTTATCCCCGTACGCAGAAGTAGTCGATGAACAAACGGTGAGCTACTATGAGAGAATTATGGATTTGGTAGAACTTTTGGCATAGTCATGGCCATGGCAGAGAATTCCCATCGAACCAAAAGGCGAGAAGAAAGTGTTATGAAAGATTAAATTTGGTATTAGGGATGAAACATTGCAATTCATTGCATCTCATTGCACCGAACCGAAACTTGGAAGATACATCGGGCCATGGCTTCTCCATAATGTAAAAGTTGCATGAGATCGAAAATTGAACGTTATGTTACAGACGACCTTTGAAAATTCTACACAGTTCTCAAGTAAAATGTAATATTAGGGATTACTTATATTTTTCAGACGCTAACACATGGTACACATTTAGCATACAATTTCCACCGAGTTTTACGCACATGAGTTAGATGCTCTTAATAGTTCTTCCTATCCTGTGTTCTGCTCTAGGGCTGGAAATGTTTTGCCTAAACTTCTTTGCAGCTGAGAATCCATAAATTCTAAATTCAAACAGTTTCTAATATGTTTGGAAGACGAATGACTAGGGAATTGCTAAAGCATTTACTGCAAATTGAAGGAAAACCAAATTGTCTTACTAGATTCATGCAGAAAACTGAGAATTAAAATGTCCTGTTAGAATCCAACGTCAAAAGTTGTCAACTTTCAAAATCAGACAAGAAGTAAAGAAATAGCTAAGACTATGATGTCACAAATGTTGAGAACTGAAGTAAAAAGTGAGAAACAAGGGAAAAGTCCGTCTTGTCGGAGTAGGAAAAATAAATGAGTGGTCATCAAAAAGCACTTTATGAATTCTGGACCGAACCGGACCATGTAGCCAACCGCAGTGAGTGTCCATCTTGGGAAGCCACAACGATATCATATTTCGACTGGCTACACACACATCCATAAAATACTCGAGAGTAAAGTTGCCAAGTTTTGAGTACATTCTCGTTTACGAGACGATCTGTTACCCGCCTCCAGTGCCAAGCAGAATAAGATAGACACAAATTTTGCATAAAACTACTAGCATCAAATCCTTTGGGACTATTTTTCTTCGACAACTGAACCAACCAAACTATTTTATTCCGTTCTCTTTTCCATACTGTGGCCAGCTGATACACATAGCACAACACAAATCGAAAGAGAACATTCGAAAGTATGATTTTTCCTTCCTTCAAAGTTTCAGCCAGCCAGACAGCAACACAGCATATGGCTTGAGGCCAAACACCGAGTTGAATCCCTTACGATGCGATATCTGACCGACAGACAACGATTGTTTTCTCCATGAAATCCAAACTCTGGACCAACACAGCCAGGGAAAATAAAAAGCCAAAGAGTGAGTGAACTTGATGGAAAGAGTAGCTTCCTTGTTACTACTTTGCTTCTAGCGTTTTTGTAATATCTGTCAAATTCTATCAAGTTCTTTTTGTTTGTGCGTAATGGTCGTAGGCGTAGACTGTGGTTGGCTTAGCATGTATTCCAGTATATGGATCTTTCATTCGTATACAAATGCAAACGCATGAATTATACAATACATAATTTTTCTCGTTTCGTAAGTTGACTTCGGTTACAAATGGATAATTGGATAAAAAATGCAACTATATCTGTCGAATTTGGGTCAAAGATTAATCTTAAATCGAATTCTAAACTATTTTAAAAGATTTTCATTAAGGTCAGAGCATTTTAAGCAAAAATTTCAGTACAAAATTGCTGTTTACTATAAAATGCTACTAAAATCACAGAATTTACGCATGGACAGACAGGTCAATGCGTATTTTGCTCACAGTTTTTACTAAATCGAAGTCAATGTCCTCTCTTTGAGTTTGATTTGTCTTTTCAAACGCCAGGATGTTAGACAAGAATTTTCTCGAACCACTTATTTCAGCAATATTCCCTCCAGCACCCATGGCCCTCTTTTTTCCTATTCAACTCCATTACAAGACAAAACATGGGACTGAAGAGTTGAGTGATTCATTGAGCATTGAGCTGTGTAATACTGACTTGAGAATACATGGCAATGAAAGGAAGAATAAAAGATGTAGTCAAGTTTCTCTTGCTTTCTTTTCTCCTTATCGCCTAAGGGCCCACGTACCGTACAGAACACACTGACGCTCTTCCACGCTAACGTTATTCAAGTATCATTTCAATCCATGTCCATGTCCAAAAAGAAAGACAATTGCTCAGAGTTCTGCTCAAACACTTGGGGAAGGAAATGGGGTTCGTTTCCACTTGGACAGGCAGACAAAAGGAAATCAAGGAAGTGAGTCAACCCTTTTGGCTAAGAAAGCAAAGGCAAGGCATGGTAATTCAAGTCAAGGTTTGGCTGGCATTCGAATTCAGTGATCAGATCTGCGAAAAAATCAACGGCTGCTGGAGTCAAAGTCACTCTGAAAGAGACGAAGACGAAAAGAAAGAAAAAAGTCCTAGTCAACCCTTTTGGCTAAGGAAGCAAAGGCAAGGCATGGTAAGTCAAGTCAAGGTTTGGCTGGCATTCGAATTCAGTGATCAGATCTGCGAAAAAATCAACGACTGCTGGAGTCAAAGTCACTCTGAAAGAGACGAAGACGAAAAGAAAGAAAAAAGTCCTAGGTGACTTTACATATATAGGATTCCGATTGCCTCTCAATGTTCAGGTATTCATTTGTTCAAAAGGGAAGTATTTGGAGTAACCAACCTGAAACGTGAACCCAGGTGACCTTTATTGAGAATTTTGAATCATTTAGAGAAATTCGAAGAATAGGTCCAAGAAAATTTACCCATATGTCTTCTACTTGCAAAAATAACACAGCTATGACCAACTAGGTTTCAAAAAATCATCCTAAGAACAAGGAAAGCTCCCTTGTCACTTCTTTCGTTTCCTTGGTCCTTTGTTCATCGAATTGACTTGACTGACTGTATAATACCCACTTTCCAGTCAAGAAATGGAACTTCCTGATCGGACTTACCATCCTTTTGTGCCCCTATGGGCAATCTGAATTGATACGAGAACGACTACTTTTAAGAATAGGCCATATAACCTGACGCATCTAGTGGTAGAGATATCCTTACGTCCGCCCTCACGTCGGAGACAAGGCGTACGCGTAGGCAGACAGATGAGAGTCTCTATTTTTAGGAACAAGAGCAAAAGCAAAAAAGAATCTTTCTTCCTTCTTTCGCCAAAAGAACCGATCAATTTTCCACTCACGGATGAATTTTTTTATACCTTACCTACCTTCCCTACTACACACAGACACTTCATCCAACTTCCCTATTATTTTTTCCTTTCAACCATGAAGCCTCAGTTTCAGTTTCAAACGTACGTACGTACGTTCACTCATCTCAACCGAATTTTTCAAAGAAAAAACTGAGAAAAAATCATTCAACAGGAACCCGATACCTTTGCTTGTACAATAATCTCCAATGCACAATTTGTCAGGTTAGCTATGATCACATCCTCACCCTCAGCTAAGGTTAGCATCTCAATCCGAGTCTGAATTTGTAACCAGTTAGATTTTATTTACGTTCACAGTAAGGAACAGGGGACAATTTAGGGCAGTTTAGGTCTTCCCTTGGCATGGAATAGTGAAAACAAATGAAATGATTAATTCTGTTCCCAGAAATCAAATTATATTCTCAAAATTAACATTCGTGTCGCGGAGGTAGGTTTTGATTTATTCCAATCCTGGCCTTTGGCTGGCTATGAAGCAGCATTTCCTGTGTCCTACCTACTCCACAAATTCAATTCAGTTCAATTAAATTGAGTCGAATTTAACTGGAGGTGAGGGACGTTGCGTTTGACAGAGTCTAGCCGACGACGTCTGTCTAGAGCCGAACCAAGGAATAAATGTGACTGTCATGATAAAGCTTCGCCATCAGGACAGAACAGAACACAATTAAATGTCTCGTTGCTCCCGTCGAAAACAATTTGCTCAATCAATTATTGCATAATTTCCTTCCAGGCGGAGAACATTAGCCAAGCCAGTCTGCTCATTATTACCTGTATTTGGTCCCTCCCTAGCCTTTGCCTTTTAGCCACAGTAATTTTCTAATTGTGGGCGGAACGACGACCGACGGTCTTCCTAATGAAGGAAAAGTACAAGTGAAGTGGCTGATTAAAAAAGAGCATCCATACAAATGTACAGCTCTGACCTCAGGACCATCCCTTGTGAATGAGCTCCAACGCAAGGACAGGATAGGAGAGAAAACAATTAGTAATACATTTGAGAGAAGAGTTAATTGGAGAATGACATGGTTAAATGAAATTCTAATGATGGTAAGTGCGGAGGTATGTCTAGCATGGGTCGACGTGCCTGAATGACTTTATTCGCCATAACGAGGTCCAGGCAAAAAGTAGTAGTAGTAGTCTAACCTAACACTCCTCTACTTTTTTATTACATCCCTCTAATAAAATTTTATTGCCCTCTGAGCAGTTCTATTTATTTCGACAAGTAGTTGAAGTAGATTCGATAGAGAACTTGGACTCAACGTGAATTTTTGCTTTACTTTACTGCACCAGAGGGCTCACTGCCGTAAGCTTTCATTGGTTGGATCTTGATCTAAATTTAACGACCATTGTCCTTATGTAAGCCTAAGCCTAAGGGAAGGATCCGATCTTAATTCCAATTCGGTGACCGAGTCTTGAGGAATTGATCTGAGCTGCAGCTCTATCTCTTTGAAAGCTCTATTAAAATGTCGATTTGCGTAAGCAAGACCCAATTCAGGTTCTTCAGTATTATTGCTCATATAACTTTAATGAGGTTTCCATCTCAAAGGATGAAGATTGAGTAAGCCAATTCGATTTCAGTCACGATATACTTTAAAACATGAATTTAACGGCAGAAGCTCTCTGTTCATTTTGGTGTTGTTCCATTCAATTCTATGCAAAGTCTGTCTGTCCGTCCGTCCATATGATGACGACCAATCTTCTCGTCTTCATTTCGTATCGTATTTACCTTTCATTTCATTTTCCTCAACGCTTGACTACATTACTAGTTTTCTATTTTACGGCTGTTCCTTCCCTTCCACAAAAACAAATGAGTTTTCCTTTGCTTATGCAGAGCAGAGGATGAAAGTGTAAAAGAGAAAGCCCAGCTTTCACCAAATGCTCCATCGCCTTTCAGTTTATTACATTTTATAACTACTGAATAGCAGACTAAGGTATAATTTGCCTCTGTGCATGGCATGGCTCAAATGTAAATGAACAAAGCATGAATTGGGGACATACAGTACACTTGTTAGCCATACCGGCATGTGTACTATGATATAAGCTCATATGCTAAAGTCAGTTGGAAAAATGGGTAAAAGTACTAATAGCCACCAAGACTGGTGGAAAATTTCTAGGAAACAACAAATATCAATGTATTTTTAAGTCCGTTTTAAAATAATTTGGTTAAAATTCACATTTGCTACCAATTCATCAGCAAACCTGCCAGCAATATCAATATTCTTGAATTTTTGTTACGGACAGGAACACATGAAATATTTTATGTACCACACAAGTCCTCTTTAGCTCCACTAGAACCAGCCATGAAATGAAATTCAAACTCCTACTTCTCATTACACGCATGTAGAAAACAATGTTTCTTCATCAAGGGTTGATGCTCATGATTCGCTCAAGTGGACTGGAGTTGTAGGGGGCTCGGCTCAATGCCGCTGGCTATCCAGTGGAACCGGATAAACCTTCCTAATTGCATAGTTAGATAATCAAACAATTCTCCTTCTTTTACGTATTAGTACTTTACAACCACTCTACTCTCATTTTCTCGATCTAGACTCCTTTGGCAGGGTTTGCTCAATAATAATCAAAGGATATGGGACAAGAATAATCAATTC
Organism: Thalassaphorura encarpata; assembly: GCA_009869925.1. Taxonomy (NCBI): domain Eukaryota; kingdom Metazoa; phylum Arthropoda; class Collembola; order Poduromorpha; family Onychiuridae; genus Thalassaphorura; species Thalassaphorura encarpata. The sequence goes on along the minus strand of WJEZ01002079.1, from coordinate 2,462 downwards.
AAATTAAAAGAGAATTGAAGATGAAAAGGAACCCAAAATAATGGAAATTCAAATTTCTTTGTAGTTTTGCGAGTTCTTGCACGTGCATAATTTTAAAAGTAGGAGAGAACGTGGGTAACTTCGAACCAACCTAATTTTGAAATACAAATTTGCGAAAACCGTTGCAAAGTTCTCCGAAAATAAATCGAGGAGTTGAAATTTCCGGTCTATTCTTTCTTAGGTGAGCGGATTGTTTATATTTACTCTTGATGTCATGCCGTGTCTTGATTAATTTCCCTTTCCCCGTTTTGGGAAAACAAGCTGAAGCTAAAAGCTCATCAAAACGAAATACTTCCGCCCAGAGCCAAAGGGCTTTTCTTTCTTAATCCGTGTCCAGCATGACGATGATGATAAAATAGAAAGATTAAGAGAGTGAGAAAAGTTGGTGGGAGTGCAAATCCTACAGTATCCGGGTTGATAAGCTCAGACTGATGGAAGGAAATGAAAGGAATCGAACCCTATATAACATAACCCCTATCCCTATGAAAGAAAGTGCGTGGTAAATATTTGTACATATTTTATACAATAGAATAGACTAAAGTCTCTTCTTGCTCTTTCCTTCTTATTTTCACCACCCGCATCTTAAGTTGTGTGTGTGTAAAACTACTGTACTGCTTTTTCTACTCAATGCCACGCATGTTGTTTTTCTCTTCGCCTTACGTTACATGACTCTAATTCTCTCTTGAATTAACAAGGCTAGGCTAGCAGCAAACTATCGACTAAAGCCTTTCTTTCTTGACAAAACTTGTGAGGAAATGAAAAAGAAAGAAGTTCTACTGAGTGAGTCTCCCAGTGTCAGCTTATGCAAATAATCCCCAGAATATGACCCCACGCACAAACATAAATGTGGGAAGCTTATTTCCAAACAAAGGCAAATGACACCAAATGGAAGGCTACGCTATGCAAAGCAACACAAGCTTAGTCAGAATTACAACCCACGGGACTCAGCGGTTATTCAATATTGCTTTGATCTTTCCAGCCAGTATTTAAAAGGATTTCTAATAAATCTAAAAACGCTACACTACAACCCAGGACATACTTCGATATTTCATATAAAAATTTAGACCATTTTTAGAAATTCATAGAACTTAAAATACCCTATACTCCTCTCAACTCTGAGGTAGATATAGTCATTTTCGAAAATGGCTGTCAATTCCGTGCCTCAACCTCACTGGTTCTTACTTAGCTCAATATGTGACACTTTGTGTCTTCATTTTCAGAAGTTTTCGTATGATCTTAGCTCGCACATTATGCTTTGCCACACGTCTTCAAATATTAACTGCTTGTCTGGCAGTTGTGCTTCAGTGAGATTCGTATATCCTATCTATGTAGCAGTTTCTGCACACACCGACATTCCCAGAGCAATCCATCGCGTTAAACGAGGTGTCATGCATAATACATTGGTTGACAGGGAAGAAGGCAGAGCTGTGCAAAATCCCTTTGAGATTGGATATTACAGGGAAGAAGGCAGAGTTGTGCAAAATCCCTTTGAGATTGGATATACATAGCACATTAATATTCTCAATCTTCTCAGCATAAGCATAGCATAGGACATCAACAGTGTCTAGCACAGTAAATGCGCTTAGGTGACAACAGGAGCACTCAGTCCCCTGGGTATATTATGCAAATCCAAAGAAGGGCAATACGGGCTTGGATGGGATCTGCATCATCTGGAGAATAATAATCATAATGATGGCTCTATAGCAAATCCTGCACCTATACTCTGTTGTTATTTCGAAAGCAGCTAGCTACTTGTGTCAGAATTTGGTGTTGCTGCTTGAGGGCCAACACGATGATCGGTAAACCGAGGAAAGGGCGTGCACAAATTCCAAAATCTGTGTAGCATAAGCATAACCCAAGATTGGAAGGGCAATGGCAATGGCAAGTTTAATGTGTACAGCATTGGATATCCACAAACCTTGGATTCCTTTTTAGAAATCACATCACGTTTTGTCATTATTGTCATCGTTTTTGCTACTCCTTGTACCAAAATTGCCTCGGAGTCGAGCTGCATCTCTCCAATACTCAAGTCTTTAACTCAAGCTACTCCTTTTAAGTGGACTACTTAAGTCATAATGGAGACATTTAAGGATTCATAAACATAGGAATAACTTGCACAAAATATTAATAAACGTGTTTCGGGTGCTGCATTGGAATGACGAAGGTTATTGAGAAATTGGTGCTCCTATTCACACACAGTGCTCAAAAAAGAGATGTTCTTATACTTTATGCCAAAATTAAGCAGCCATTTTGAGAAAATGCGAAATACGTCACCAATCTTTTGTGTACATTACCTGGCTAAAATCTTAAAACTCATTTAAAGGATGAAAAGAGAAAAACGAGTCTGCTTCTACTTGGAAGTCATTCCTTTTATCATCAAGACTAGACGTTGAAGCGAGGAGGCGGCCACGAGCAAGAGTCGT
>WJEZ01002078.1:0-14674 GCA_009869925.1 Thalassaphorura encarpata | reverse complement strand
TCCTCAGCACCCAAAACTTGTCCGAGCAAAACTGCTTTTTCTTTTTCCAAATTTTTGACCTTATCATGAGCATCCTTGAGTTGTGTATTCAAATTTTCAATCTGTGATTGAAGCCATTTTTGCTGTTCTTTGGATTGAGTGACTTCAGCATTAGATGCTTGAACACGCTCTGTCCACTGTGCTTTTTGTTCCTTCAGATTCGTACGGAGTTGATTCACGATATTGTTGAGAGCTTCGAGCTAAAATCAAAATCATTCATTTTGTAATTGGTCATTTGTTTGTTAGCATTAAAAATTTACATTGCGCTTTTGCTCGCCGACGTCACGAGTCAAACGTGAACTATTCTTCTGATGATCAGCGATTCGCTTTTGCTGTCTAAGTCCATTTTTATGAAGAGTTTCAACTTGTTCTCTCAAATTCTTGACTTCCTCGTCTTTGACGAGCAATTCTTTCTCCAAGTTATTCTGAAAATTATACCCGAAATCTGACATATCTGAAAAATAATGATTTTGAATTTATTTCAATTGAACTTACATTAGCTTCACTCAAAGCGGTTTGAATCCCTTCCAATCTTTTTAATTTATCACCTGCCCATTTCTTGGCGTCGTTAATTTCATCCGTTCGACAACTCAATTCTCTTGTGAGCTCATTGACCTTTTTAACAGCCATTGTCAAATTTGACTCCAATTCTGCTTTTTCAGCTGCAAAGGATTCGGCTGCCTTGGTCGTAGTTTCTTTCAATTCTGCAAGTTCTCCTCTGTAAATTTAATTAATTAAGAATGAACCATTTAAGATTCGAGAAGAATTGTACTTTGTTTTAATTATTTCAACCTGTAATTGACATTTTGGAGCTGAACAGCTTGAATTGCTCCTTCCAAAAGATTAATCTGAGAACTATGTATTCCACCTGCTCCTAGCTGCGTATCATCAGTCATGGAATTCAATTTGCCAATCAAAGTTTCCATCAATTCTTGCAAACTGGAATGATTCGTTTGTTTCTCTTGGAGAATAATTTTAAGAACGCTCTCATAGTGTCCACGCTCTCTAATCAATTCTTTATGATCCTCAAGAAGTCTGTCGTATGTAGTTTTTAATTCAGTTCTCTCAGCTTCAGTCATTTCAACTCGTGACTTGAGAGCTGCAACTTCCTGATCGTATTTTTCCAGTTGTTCTTGATAATAATTTATATCACTGCCACGCTCTTGGAAGAAAGTCATGATTGAATTAAAATCCTCATCCCGTTTCTGAGCAATAGCGCCGTTGTTCTGGTTCTGGGTTTCAGATTCAGCTGTGGTCATACGACTTTGGTCTGTATCAGCAAGTGAGGACGTTTCACTTTCATTTGTGGCTGGCGCAGCTTCTCCCAAGCTAGAGTGTCTCTTGGGATAATACAATGGAAATGAAGTATCTGGCCTTTCTTCCTCTTGCTTGGCGTTTGCATTGGAATCCTTCATCATGGATGCTTCAAGTTTTGCCAAGTGGAGAGCCAAATGTCTGACTTCTTCCTTCAGAAGCATTTTCTCTTTTACAACGTAATCAATCTCGGATTGAAGACAATTTTGAACGACTTTTGAACTTTCGAGTTGATCCTTGAGGCAACGATTGACATCCGACAGTTTTGCTAAGCTAAAAAACAGGCAAAGTCAAAGCCTGAAAACAAAAATTCACAATGCATTAATTTCTACCTTTGAGACTCATCTGGTTTTGATACACATGTCCTCCACTCAGTTTCCATTTCTTTGACAATGAAGGAACACAAAGACGTGAGTTGGGTCAGGCGGTGACCTCCCTATTGATGTTTCAATTCTTGTGTCTTTAAAATTGCATATTTCTGAGCTACATTTCCATTTTTGTAACCTTACCATGGATGAAGGTGGAAGGGTTGGCACTCTTCCTCCTTCTTTCAAGTTTAGCCAAAGGCTTTGGAGTTGGGTCAATAATTCCTCCATACTTTCCGTGGATTCCTCAATCAACTCAGATTTTTCAGACAATTCATATTTGACATCGTATAATTCACTCGCTGTAGCTGCCAAAAGTGGGCTAGATGATTTGGTTTTGGGACAAAATGTAGTTTTACGTAAAATTGGAGTCAAATGCTTCTGTTTAACCCGATCCTCCTCAACTCCGGGTAAAGTTAGATCTGAAACGAAGAGAGACATGAGAAGTATTTATCATAAAAACTATTCAATCAAATTCTACCTGAATTTCGACGTCGAATTCCTGAGCGGTTGGCCAAAGGAAGGGGATAATTGTCTTCAAATGTAACACTACGAGATCGCCTGGTGAATACAAAATTCATTAAAATAAAATTTTCAAAAAAAATAATATTAATTTTAAAGTAAAGCTCGACTTACGCCCGAAATTGATGATGACTCGTGCTTCGAGAGAGAGCTCGCAGATTTTCCTCCTTTCTGGAAAATTCGCGTGATACACGGAATTTTGGGGAAATCTCGGACAAATCAGCATGGTCAGATTCGTCTTGTTCAATGCTAGTAAATGAAATGCTTGAACAGTCAGAATCTGAAGGAACTCTGCAATTATCCTGAAATGGAAATTAAATTAGAATCCATTTAAAATAAATTCAGATCAGTTCGATTTCCGGATAACAGTGTGCAAAAAATACCTCATCATTGCCATTCTCATCGCATTCAGCTACCGGTTCTGATTCACGAGTTTGCTCAACTTCTAATTTATTTTTATTTACACGGTAAGAATCGACTACTGGATCCATGCAGTCCTCCAATTTCACACTCTTATTAACTCTGTAAGGTTCCATGTTAGTTTTTAAAGATGAGTAACTGCAAAATTTAAAAGGTAGTGACAAACTAATCAAATGCAATGAAAATTTTAGAAGTTAAGCTCAAGACTTTAACTTTTGTAAATTTCTGCTTACTTATTACAAGGTTTCAGAATTTTGTCATCTAAACTAGCCTCTAATTCTTCCAAATATTGAGCTTCTTCTAAAGAAACTAAAGATGATGATCCGTCGGACCTACAAAAATTCTCTTGTCTATATTCAAACAATGGCGATTGTCTTGTCTGAATTAGTTTGCTTTGTTGATTGTGATTTGCGAGTTTCCAAGGTGCTTTAGAATTCTAGAGAAGAAATTTGTATAAGTTCAAAAGTTTCGGTATCTAAAAATGGAAGCAATTACCGATGCATAATCCGAGCAAGCCTCAGTTTCACTCTAAAGATGATGATCCGTCGGACCTACAAAAATTCTCTTGTCTATATTCAAACAATGGCGATTGTCTTGTCTGAATTAGTTTGCTTTGTTGATTGTGATTTGCGTGTTTCCAAGGTGCTTTAGAATTCTAGAGAGGAAATTTGTATAAGTTCAAAAGTTTCGGTATCTAAATATGGAAGCAATTACCGATGCATAATCCGAGCAAGCCTCAGTTTCACTAATCTTTGCATTGGAAAGGAATAATTTGTTATTCAAATTGTCTGACATCATTTTCTTCACAATATCTTCAACACTAGTTGATTCATGTAATTCTTTATTTTCTGAAATCATTGGTGAATCAATGTATTCGTTAGTCAGGCCCAAGTCTGAATTTTCTTCCGCAACACATCGGACGTAATTCAGAATATCTTGGACGCTCTTGGATTGGCGTACTTCTGGTGCAATTGTTGGAGGCCCTCCAAAGAGACTCTCGTTGGACAAACACGCACGAGGAATATTTTCAATTGGGCCCTGAGGCAAGATTGGATCTTCATCATTATTCAAATTCAATTCGTCAGGTCGCTTTTCCATTTCAGCGCACAAGTCAAGAAGCGAAGAAAGATTATCATCAATTCGCTTGCTTCTAGCAGAAGATCCTTCCGGTGTAGACTTTCCAGAGGTTAATTCGTCCACAGCCGACTCCAGAATTTTTACGTAGGCAAAATCTCCCATTGAATTTGAAGCAAGTTGTTTCCCACTCAAATTATCAGAACTCTTAGAACGTTTCAACCACCCTAGGTCAAATGGAATGTGAATTTCTGGGACACAGTGATACAAAACATGAGGCTCGACTTGTTTCGACTTTAACAAATTAGTGGCTCTAGCCCGAGGATTGGAGAAAAAGCTATCTGTACTTCTGGCCCGAGTCCCAGGGTTCTTTTTGGTGGACACTACAAGTTCAGCTGCAGAATTTGAACCCGAAGCTGGGCGACTAAACATTTCTTCTGAAGGGGAATTGATTAATCGTTGCATGTAGCCAACCATGTCTGGCCCATATTCGGAATCAACTTCATCTACCAAAGATGCAGGTGAAGGAATTTCCCTCTGGTCCCATGACCAAGTAGTCTCAGGATTCTCTGTATTTACAACCGTTAGAAAATTTTCGGATTCATTTCTGGGATTCGAAAAATTCACATGTTCAGGATCCTCCAAAGAATCTTCAGACTCATTTCGTTCCTATTTAACGATTAAGATAAATATATTGCTCTGAACTTAATTTATAATGGAGAATTGCATTTGAAGCTAAACAAACTTGAAGTAAATAAGGCCTTGGCGTCTGTTCAGATGCCAAATTGACAGTAGTAGTGGAAGAATTTGTATCAGAAGAGGACTCGTTTGAGCCTAAATATCCAGAAGACACAGTTGCAAGTACGAGTCCCCCAAGGGGTATAGTCGGCTCACTTTGGAAATTATCCCCCGAGGCTGGAAGATCTACCGATAAGGCTCTTGGGGGAATTCGAGGTGGAGAATTCCAAGGGCCAGAAAGTCGTCTCGTATTTGTACTTGGAATTATTAGGACTTGTGTTGGGATAACGTTCATTTATCTCTTGCTGCTCAAGCAGATATTCGTCTATGATTCGTTCAATCGGAGATCCTGGTATGACAACCCGGTTCAAATTCATATTCGTATCCAAAATTGGACCAGATTGTTGGTTCACTACAGGTGTGAAATCAACAACCGACTCAGATGTCGCGGATCCCGGACCTAATATAAAAAGTCTTATTTGATGACTAAACCCGTTTTATGTCCTTTAATTCGATAGTAGGATTATTTTTTCCAAATGTCAAATTTCGATGCAATCAAAAGCTTTAAAATCTTACGGTCTTCGTTTTGACTTGAATTTTCATCATGGCAAAGGATTTCTTCGCTGCTACTGCAAGTCATCTCAGATTTGGCATTGGCTGAAACCGCCATCTTGAAGATTAATCTTTTTATTTCAGAGGTCAAACGCAAAATGCTTTTTCGCTCATAGAAATATTCAAGAAAATCGGATTCTCGTTTCATGGGTTACATAAGGTTAATAGAAATTATAAATTTTTTTGCATTGACAAACTGTCATTTGTCCCCTGACAACTACAGACAACTTTCGAAAATTGAATTAAATGGTGCAAAAAACATGAAATTTTGCAGTGATAATTTGACACATTTTATTATTAATAAATTCTCATGTACGTAGGCTGTATGTATGTACGCATATTGCATCATTACATGTTAGACACTCACATTAATTAATTTGATAATGGGCCATGTCGGCAATTCACAACAATTACATATGCACAACACTAATAATTAATTTTTAATTATTATAACGACCAACGACACTCATTAGAACCTTGTCACATTTATGTATGGCATCTTGTGTTGACTCCTATCTACTCTACATTTTCTACTCGTAACGTATATTATGATTTTGGTTGATTTTCTTTAACTAACGCAAGATTTTTTAAAAATTGTTGACATCAGACCGTAAATGAAATTAATCATTTTGTAACTGAAGCAAAAGCTGCACAAATACATAAAATTTCTGAATTGCACACAGCATGGGTTAATTTATGGGAATATTAACACTAACACTAATATTATCCTAACACTTTATTCTATTCTAATCATTTCTAAATTATTTCTACGATTAATATCATTTTTGCTCTGTCTTGCCAAAAGCCAAAGCACAGAGCAGGCAGTCGCCAGATTTTTTGTGAAACGGATGATTTTCTTAGGAGATTTCCTCTGAGTATTTGATTACATTGCGAGCGAGTGAACTAATTTCATACGATAAGACGAGTGAACAGCTGCGCGGCGAGATAAAATTAAAATATCCAAGTCTTGACTTTTAGCATTAGTAGGATACGCCATTTAGCAAATATCTTATATTATAGGAATTACATTTACTTACTTAACATAGTTTTAAACTTTTTTTTGACTATACTGTTTTGATATACGAACGAATCGAGATTCGTCAAACGGTAGTACCATTGCGACAAGGTTACGCATACGCTAGCGGGCTCAGGCTGATTATACACATTTAGTACAATACAGTAGTACAGAGCCCGGGCCCTTGATTTGAATATGTTTAGTAATAATAGTAATATGCATGTGTGTGTCTTCCAGGCTTTTAATTTTTTATAGTCACCATAGTTAAGCTAATATTTCCCTCAGAATCAGAACACTGACTGAGTGTCTGGTACCGGGTGTGGCCTTTGCATTGGCTTGCCTTTTGATAAAATGAAGCTATGAGCTAGGGCTAGCTAAAACCACAAATCTCTTGTATCTGCCTTCCTAATGAAGTCCCACAAGGCACCAGTTGTCACATTATATATTCTCTCTTCTTCTTTTTCTGAGGATATTTGTTAAGACGTCATTTCTTGACTAGATTTGTAATTTGTCATGTTGCGCGGTGCAAGTGGAGTACATGGGTGAGACTGAGCGTCCTAAAAAACATGTCATAAATTAAAACCACTCGTTAAGGCCACTGATCTTATAATTTGAATTTGAACCTTACCCAACCAGTGCACTAAAAGCGTAGCTGAGCTTTCGTAAATAAATTACGCATAAGTAACCAGATCATATGTAAAGCGGAGTTTCTTGGCCAGTTAATAATCGAAACATAGAAGTCGGCATCGTTTTCATGTTAATCTGCAAGTATTTATTAATTACAAATAAAACTGAATGAATTTGCATTGAAAATCCTTACTTCTCCAACTGAAGTTGCCAACAAATTAACAATTTTTTCATGTGGGACAGCAACGACCGACTGATTATTGATTTCAATGATGCGATGTCCAACACGAACACCGCCACGCTCGGCAATTCCACCACGTAAAAGGCTGCAAATCTTTAGAAGACAAGCACAAAAAAATCGTAAGTACTCGAATTAAATTAATTTAAAATTCTTCGTCCAGAGGCCAAGCCAAGCCTAGTGAGAACTTACCACTCCATTTTGAACGCTGAACCCAAGCTGGTACTTGGTATCCGGGCGTTTGATCTTGACTTCAACGACCGGAGGGCATGGCACTATGGTAAGCTTCACGACCGTCTGTGGCTTCGTGTTCTGTAAAAAAAAGAAAAGAACCCCATAGCTCTTTAGAATTTAACCTTAATATGTCAACCGCAGAGCTTTGCTCTCCAAAGGTAAACCAAACCAAACCAAACCAACGGACCGACAAGCAATATCAGAGAATAGCCTGCCTGAGCCCTATCCCTTAGTTACTCTCTAGAGAGTTCTTATCCGCACCCGATTTGGTTCAGTAAATGCTCTCGTCGCTTTCGCAATAACTTTCCTTAGTGTAGTGTGACATGTCGTCGTACTATTTGGGATTTTTTTNATAACTTTCCTTAGTGTAGTGTGACATGTCGTCGTACTATTTGGGATTTTTTTTCGAAAGAAACGAAACCAAGAAATCTGTCCGACCAGGTCTTCCCACAGCAGCAGCGGGAAAAGGAAAAAGGAGCCCAAGATTTATATTATTGTTCGTTCTTTAGGGAATCTTGATTCGCGTGATCAAATCACCAAATAGAAATGAAGAAGAGAAAGGAGAGAGACTTTCTCCGGGGAGTTTTCAAAAGAATCTTTTCTTTTCTGACAGTACAGTACGACGTACGTACGTACTTGAATTACGACTAATACACTACTCCTGCCTGTTTGTTACTCTCAGGGAACGAACGGGTTGAAGAACCGTGGAAAAAACCGGTCGACCGGTATAATCCGTGCATAAGTCTTGGGCACTCCCATTGTATTGTATTGAGGAAAAGAAAATTGAAATGAAGCTACTCAACTTCTCATTCTATTCGCCAGAGAAAAATTATGATTAATGGGGTAGGCGTTTATAATTTAATTATCAAGTGAACAAAAACCAAAAATAGCATCATCCATTTATTTTCCCAGAAAAAGAAGGAAGAAACTGAACATATGAGTTGAAACTCCCATCTGCTCTGCCTGTAATCTATTAAAATGCAGCGTTCGTCATTTTTAAAGTCTCATCATGGGAAATGGATTTAAAGCTAAAGCTGGAATGGAATGAATGGGGAAAATACTCCTCTCTCGGGTAAAGTAACTACAAATATATGTAGCATTCAGTCCTTGGCTTCAGACTCTGGCGTGTAGAAATAACTCAAGAACTTAAGACGTGGAACCTGGAACCCTTCCTCCCTTGTAATTCAGTTCAGTCGCACCCGCACTTCAGTCGAGAGGCGGGAAGCTGGAGAAAGAATCCAACACATGAAAAATAAGAGTTACTCAAAGTCAAGACATAATTCTTCAACTCATGGAAAATCGGACCCCGGAGACTCGTAATTCTAACGTGGCGGTGGGAGAAAAAGAGAAAACTAAAACCAGGGAACCGTCCCGCATTCGGGTAAAAAGAAAAAGACGAAGAAAAAAAACGAAATAGTCCAAAAGACCGACCAGCCAGCCACACATGAATGAATAGGAGCAATCTATCGTAGTCAAATACTTATATTACATTACCTTGTAGCATAACCTCTACAACCTAACCCATTTAAGGGGAGCTGAAGCTGAGGATCTCACTCGAATATCAAACGAGTTAAATAGAGAATAATGGAAGAGAAGGCGAGCAAGCGGATGGAATGGTGACTAACGTAACGCTCAACGTTCTAAATGGATAAACAAATCGACCGATCTCGCCTTCTACCAGACACAACCCAATGCTAAGCGCTAAACGCCAAGCACAGTAATATATTTAAGCGTCAAAAAATATAAAATTAACTATTAATCTCAAGTTTAGTTTAAAAACACATTTCACTCAAGAAAGTCTAGCCATTAAGGTATTTTTTTATAAAATGTAGTACAGCTGAGCGGAGACCATTAATTCTTTCGAAAATCTACACCCGGGATAAACCAAAGAGTAAAAAAAAGTTTCCCTGGAACACATAACATGTGGATTTCTCCGGAACGTTTCCTAGTTTATAAAATTCCACTTTAACTAAGTACGTCCATCGGACACAAACTGGTACTTGAAAAAGAAATCGTGTGAAAACTCAGACCGGACGGAAATCGCAGAGGCAAAGCGCAGGAAGTACGCCATGACCACACTACGTACGGTACTAATAGACAAGTTTGACGATCAAATTAATGCCCCGCAATGCAATAATGCTCCCAGACGGAGTTGGTCCCCACAAAATCTTACTCTTACTCGGAAAAACCCATGTACTTACTTTAATGTANAGAGGCAAAGCGCAGGAAGTACGCCATGACCACACTACGTACGGTACTAATAGACAAGTTTGACGATCAAATTAATGCCCCGCAATGCAATAATGCTCCCAGACGGAGTTGGTCCCCACAAAATCTTACTCTTACTCTCAAAACCCATGTACTTACTTTAATGTAAGTTTGGCACGTGGAAAGTGGAAGTCCGACGAGGCTAACGCCATTAATGGCAATGATTTGATCCCCTATGTTGAGTTGACCTAAAAAAGAAACAGAAAGAGGGTTTAGGCACAGATGAGATTCGTTACATTAGGGAGGAGAAGAGTGAGAGAATGGAAACATTTCATCAAAATAACTCAACAACTGGGAAAATGAAAATCAGAGACTCACCACAGCGGGCAGCAGCTCCTGCCGGGGCTAAATTCGCAATCACGACAGTCGGTAACATACTACCCCAACCAGACTCTACAATCACCACGCCCAGAATTTCTCCCTTGGTTTTAGGAACCACGACCTAAAATGAGAAAAATTAATTTAGCACTCCAGCTTTACATATAGAAATAAAATTAATAAATCTAACATTACCTCCTTTTGTAGTTCTTTCTTGGCAAACATTTGGAGCTCATCCCCAAAAATTTCTTGAGAATTTAAAACTTCTTGATAGTCCATTTCTCTCACAAATGATTGATCCTCAATCCCATTCGCCTTGAGAAATTCCATATAGGCCACTTGAAATGCTTGGCCAATGGACTGAGCAATGTATTGAGCCTTAATAGTTCAAAAAGAACAATCAGTTAATATCGAGATTTTATAAAAATATAGTCATATCTCAAATTACCTCGTCACTCTCAAACACGTGACAGATCATTTTAGGTGGGCGAGGAATACGATTAGGTTCTTCAGAAGAGTCATGATCCGTAGGGATGGGTCTTCGTCTTGCCATGAGGACGACCAAATCACCAATGTCCGCAATATAAGATATGGTCCTCAGAGCATGATCCATCATGATTTCCTACAAAAATCAAAGCAAAGTTTAAGTTTACTTTTTCTCCTTTCACAATAAATATGCTAATATCGATCTTTTCATCTTGCTTTTCTATCCATGCATGCAAAACTACTACTACGTAGAGTAAACACCCGGTTCAGGGTCCCTTTCAAATTCTGAGCAAGGAAATTATAATCTCGAGCATGTAAACAAAGACCACTGCTGCTGTGATTCTGCCTTTGCACAGCTCAAGTAGTTTGTAGTCAGTCATGATGTACAAAGTAGTAGTAGTAGTTGATATTTTTGAGTAAATAGAAAGAGCCCGTGAAAGCACCATTTGCTACACCATTCAAAATCGGAAGAGCGTGAAGGAATTTCTCCTTCAAGGTTGCTCGGGTGGAAAACGACTCTTTTGAATTGAACATTTTTAAGCTAAGTAAGCTTCAAAACTCAACGACGGATTTATGATATTTCTTTAAAATCTCACCCAGCTCACAAACATTAAATGTTTATTGCGTAAAAATTCTTTCTACATGAACCACAAATAATTCTTTAAATTAAGAATTTAACCAAGTTTTTTTTGCCTTACCTTTAAATCAGTATTGAGCACCATGATTTTCTCCGTGGAAATGAATAGGTCGACCTCTGTACTGGGTTGTGTTTCACCTTCAGGCGCCTGAAAAGTTGAAATTCATTGAGTTTCATTAGATTCCAAACTAGTTCAAAGAATAACTACCACTCATGATGTACGTACTCCCACTATAAGTTTAGTACTAAAAACAAAATGCCTTGAATACACGATGGAAAACAAAATATTATTACTGCCTACGCACTGCGATACATTTACCCAATTCTACCAAAACATTTCTAATTTAGACTTTAGAACAGTTCTAGTAATTTGTAAAACAAAGCTATTATTATCCTTCCCAATTCATTGATTAAGTTGTACACTTCCTATTTACATAGTCTAGTAAGTTTTCCCAAAATAGACAATTCCATTGTGATGAAATATAATACAACGTATGTGCATAAATCAATACATCCTTCCTTTCATTTCAAAACCGTTAACCCCAGGAATTATGTATCTATTATGTAATGTACTCCCGCCCCAGGACTAAATAAATGCCTCTACAAGCAAAATAAATGGGATAAAAACCAAATACACACATAATGTACTCTAATGTACAAAGTCCAAAGTATATACTAAACCACAAACAAAGTCTATTCTACTTCACTCAATTCTACAACATCGTCAAAAGAAGAAAGTAATAGTGATGGTGTGGTGGTGGTGAAAGTGAGTGGGGAAAATGTGTACATAAACCAAAAAAGAAGGAAGGAATGGGCCATGGCCATACGGAGAAACGGACACACCAACCAACGAGCTAAAAACATCAAAGCAACAAAACCAAAAACCCGTATTTTCATTAAGTTCTCTCCACTTGAGTGAGTCGTTCGAACCTAGTCTAAGTCTAGTCACATACAGCTACGGCATCGGCTAAGTAAATGTCCGTCCAAGACTTTGGTCTCTCTCTGAGTATTTTCAAACTTCAATTCAACTCAAGGTACGCCTTGGCCTTATTCGAGGAAATGCGAAAGAATGAAAACATTTTACGAGTCTTAAGTACCGGACCAGATCACAACTTTCTCTAAGCTTTCACTCCCAAATGGACTTTGTCAATATACGAACATTACTCGGCAAAAATACTTGAAGAAAATTAAAAGTTTAGTTTTTCCTAGAAAGAATCAATGACTCATGGTACTCAGAATTGAGTGCGTTGCAATAATTTGGGGTTTTCTCACAGAAAAGAGAAATTTTCAAAAAAATCGGCAAACACAGAGCAGATATTGCAGACAAAATACAAAATAACGGCCTGAAACCTCAAAAAATTTCCGACCACACAACCTCATGACTAATTATAAAACAATTTGTGAAATTATTATTTCTGTAAGTAAATTTCTTACCATCGACTGGATTAGTAGAAGGGGAAGGTAACAGCGATTTAAGTCAAAGTCAATCAATCAACCAAGAGCAGCAGTAGATTCAAATTCAAAAACAGTAGAAGGGAGAATTATACATAAAAATTCGTCTTATTTTCTTTCTCCTTCAACTGTATTTACTCGACTAGGCTAGGCAGATTATTGTGCTTGCTTTTCAGAAAGACTCACTAATGTATGCTAAGCTACGCAACGCGATGAAAAGCTATTGCTGCATTCTAGTGCTGCTATTTGCTATTGCTATCATCTGCTCATTCACAAAAAATCAGTTCAATTCAAAAACTTCGTGCTCATACAAAAATTAAACAAAATTGTACATAAAACTTCAACTAGGATCTTTGGACTCACCACGATTACAAATTCTTGGAAACAAATCCGACACAAGCAACAAATACAAAACAAATCAGGGACAAATCAAAACTCAACTGGCACATGCGCTCATAATTTTGCTGAGTAAGTTTTACCCCAAAATTAAAATAAAATCTAACAGGGTAAACAAAAATTCTTAAATCTTAGAATTATTAATTGAAATCCTTCATTTCCCGCCTTTCCCCACCTTCACTTTCATGACGGCCTCCTCCACCATCGTCTTCTTGGGTCGACGTCTCCTCCTCCGTCCAAATCCAACTTCCTCTTCTACTTCGAGTGACCCATAAAATCGAAGTCGAAACATGGTCCCTGGGATAGCTGAGCCATAAGGGCTCATTCCACGCCTAGCTGCTGCCGCGGAGGATTCACTGCCATTATGGTCATCTGGGACTGGCATGACGGTCACAGTCATATCTTGAGAAATTTCAGACCCTTGCCCATCATCATCACTCCCACCCTCATCTGGGCCAACAGCATACAAATACTCATCATAGTCATGATCTTCACAATCTGAACCATTGTCTTTGGGTGGATGGGGTACGTAAGGAGGAACCTTGACAGTGACCGTGGAAGTAGACGTCATGGGTGTGTTATCAACAATGACAGCTGAATCTTCTCGACTTGCAGGAGCAGGTGGAGGGGGGTGAATAGCCTGCAGTCCATAAGATAAAAAAATTCTTGGATGTTTTAATCCGATTCCGATTCAGTGCAACAGACCCGGTCTGTCCACCGGCTTCGGCGGATGTAAGGAGGAAATAAACAAGCCAAGTAATAATGACTGTAAATCAATCAGGGAGAGTCAGGTGTACGATGTACGGCTACTTAATCAAATCGTAAATCAAAGTTCAGGCAATTAAAGTAAGATATCTCAAGGTTGGAGTAAACAGTGAAAGCAAATACTGATCGGAAGGCTAGCACAATTAGGAAATGTGCAAATAAATCATAAATTAACAAAATTAACAAAATAATAAAAACAATTCAATGAAAAAAATTGTGACATGAATTTACACCTAAGAAACTAACTTAGCATTAAACATATTTTATTTAATGATTAAACTGTACCTATCTATCAATTTTCCAACATTAACGCCTAGAAAGTGAATGACCTAGTATCAAACAATCTCTTCAAATATCAAAAAACTAAAAATATAACAGAAATTTGAGTAGTAACTAGTAACTGGTCCATAACTTCCGAACCTTGAGTTTCGACTTTCGACTTGGACGTCCGATCAATTTGTTACCCTAGACTTGCCCACAGGTACAGCTGAGGATGAACGTAATGCGCCTTGAAAGTAAAACATTTTGCGGGGATTCGAGAAACATAAAGTGACAATTGTAGCGACAACCGACTCCGATATATGGAAGAATAGTCGCATCAAGCGAAAATATGTCAACTTGAATCGCTGTAATTTTGTCCTTGTCTCAAGTGATAAAAAATAAACCTGTCTTTTCATTCACCGACCAATCCTTTGGAATGGACAACACGTAACGTACGTGGTGAAATAAAAATAGTTTCGCTGTACTCACTTATCCCAACAAGAGCAAAGGTATCATTCTTTTCCGCTCAAGTCTCATTCGTCACGGATTTGAAATCAATTTGACTTAAAAATAACTTATCAACCAACCAGTACGACTACACACATAATTACAATCAAACAATACGAGAACCAAAAATAATACGAGAAGTACACAATTTGTAACCTAAAAATTAAAAACAAAACCAATGGGCAAAAATCAACTCATCAAACAAAAATTGTCAAATAGCATTCCATCAAAATAAAATATGCTAAATCAGGCTTATAGAATTTACTACCACAAGACAAGCAAGAGAGCGCATTACTAAAAGCGTGAATTTCTAAGTTTGGTGTAAATTGTGAAAAGGCAATTAATTTACAAATGGTTAAGTGTAAATATTAATTTAAAGCAAATCA
>WJEZ01002077.1:0-14675 GCA_009869925.1 Thalassaphorura encarpata | reverse complement strand
TAATTTTTCGTACACAACTGGACCACTCATTCTTGATTCAGTCAATTGATACAGAATTAATAAAAAGTAAGACGGAGACGTAACAGAATATCACTGTATAATTTCGAAAATTTTGTGTGTCGAAACTTGTGAATTTTGAAACTGATACAAAACAGTCACTCGATCTTGATAATAAAGAATAGAGCCATGGATGTCTACTTTATCTTCATTTTATACGTCCGTAGTCCCAGTTCATAGGTTAAGGTTGACCTTGTAATGATAAAATTCAAGGAATGAGACCAGTTTGTAATTCCACCTTAACGTGAAGATGTGACTTTTACCTTGACCTATTTTATGAACTGAACTCCTTCTGGGAAGGTGTACCGAAATGAAACAGAAACACGTTAGCCTTACAGTCCGTTTCTCTCGTTAATGGCCTAAGAACTTTATCAATCTATTGTTTATTACGTATGATATATAAAAATTTAAACTTATTTTGGCATTATGATCACTTAACCGAATGCAAGAAATTCGTCAAATTCATATGTAAACGATGAATTGATGGAACATGGGCTACTCATCAGACAATAAAGAGATGCGGAATGAAGTGTTGATTCATGAATTTGTTAAACCATGTTAGTCACTTGAAGAGAACATAGACATGTTAACTGCTAACTAGCTTCGATCTATTTGTAACTGTAGAGCAATGGATAAGCTGGGCTAATCGTAAATAAAATTTCACAGTCGTCTTATAGTGTGGCAAATTGTTCGATCTGAGTTTGAGTGCATCTGAATTCTTAAGAAAATGAGTGTTTGTGGTATAAAAATAAAAGCAACGTCCCTTGTGGAATTGAAGTGATAATTCAGCAGTTGAAAGATTACAGCGTGCAATAACTTAACACTCATATAAAATAAGATTTTCATTTCCCTGATATATGCCTGAATCGTATCATGATTCATGCCAATGCAAATGGAATACTACCACTGCAAAGATTGATCTTCCATTCTCGGGATAAGAGACTGGAAGGCTGGAGCTGGAACTGGAACACTTTCAGTTTCATTCAGAGCAACGTACATGCCTTGCCTTGAGAAGAAAGAGCAGAGTCTGGAGTCTGAGTCTATAAAATCTTCCCAATATAAACACGTATTACGCAATTCTCAAATCGATCCCCATTTCTGTACAGAATAGTACTAGACTAGAATACTAGGAAATAGGAGGGAATCACCCGTTACTTTTACTGTTACTGTTACTACTATTTCTTTCCTTGCCTCTTTTGCAAGGCTAAGGCTACGTTGAAAATTCGATTATGTACATAAGCAGAGCATAACACATCCACAGAAAAGATCTAACATCCACATGGACATTTCGTCTTGTGTGGTACGAACGAATACCACATCTCAGATCTTTACACTGTACGTCGTCGTACGACACAGACACAATACAATGGACTACGCTCTAAATAAATTCGCAATCTTTACTTGACATTCTCAATAGTTCTTTTCAAGGTGTTAACTCTGCCCTCATCTGCAGACTTCTCCAGGGTATTTCTTCTCAAGTCAATTTTTTTATTCAAATCGAAGGTAGACTTGTGTGAGTAAATCCGTAATCCTCTTATGATGTTTAGAAATTTTACAATAATCTTATTGTCAATTTTCTAAAATTATTGGACAGGATGCGAGAGGAGACAGATGCCTTTCAAAATAATTGAGAAATATCCAAGGATTTCCCAAACTCGATTTCATTGGCTGATTCAACTCATTTGTTTGGCCTGCTTGTTCGCATCGGCTAATGGTAATCTAAATTTCTTCAGCATAAAAATATTTTACTTTTCTCAATTAATTTTATATTGACAGGTGTCGTCGAATGTTATCACTGTGCCCATACAGGAGGGAATGCTCCAGAAGCGGATGTGGAAGGGTGTGAATCCGGAATTACGGTGACCGAAGTGAAATCTATCTGTGAAGGAGATTATTGCCTGAAAATGAGTGGAATGTCAGGCGGATTATTTCACGTTATAAGAACATGTACTGGAGCATCAGCCTATAATTTAATGAAAGGCCATAATAATTGTATGAAACAAGAAGAAATCCCAACTTTTGAATTTAAACTTCATAATGAGCCAATAGAACTCACAAAAGGAAAGGCTTGTATTTGCAATACAACTAGATGTAACGGGGCGCAACGTAATAATTTCGCTTGGAGAAGTAGTAGTGTTTTGGGGATTTGTCTTGCCATTTTCCTTGTGTTCCAATTCCAACTTCTTCATTCTCATTTTTAAGAAAAAACTGGGTGCTAAATATTTGGTGCTAAGAGAGACAGATACAGATTTGACGTTATTATGAGCTTCACTTTGACAAAACGAAAATACTCAAGCCATGTCGATTTAATTTTTAATCCAAGTAGCATGTATTTAAAACTAATTATTCTACGAACGAATTTTACTGCTAATTAAGAAACTGAATTGTTAATTTCATCTTCTGCAAAGAGAGTAGAATTAAAAAATGAAAATTGATTTTTATTCTGCTTCTACGTCTATGTAATTCGACCAAACGAAATCATTTATTGATGATACAATAAAATGTGCGAAAAATATTAACGTCCGGATGTGGTTCAATCATTTCTCTTAATTTCTTTCACGATCACATCAATAAAATCCCGTTGCAATGCACTATACTCTCTTTGACAAAATGAAAATACTCAAGCTATGTCGATTTAATTTTTAATCCAAGTAGCATGTATTTAAAACTAATTATTCTACGAACGAATTGTAGTGCTAATTAAGAAACTGAATTGTTAATTTCATCTTCTGCAAAGAGAGTAGAAAATTAAAAAATGAAAATTGATTTTTTATTCTGCTTCGACGTCTATGTAATTCGACCAAACGAAATCATTTCTTGATGATACAATAAAATGTGCGAAAAATATTAACGTCCGGATGTGGTTCAATCATTTCTCTTAATTTCTTTCACGATCACATCAATAAAATCCCGTTGCAATGCACTATACTCATCAAAGATCCATATTTCCGTCAAAGCAAAATGAAAGAGATTTTAACGGCTTGCCATTGTTTGGATACCATGAACTGGTACATTACTTTACAGGCTAATATTTTTCATCCTGTAAGTTGTGCTCGTAAGAAAAAAAATAGTACAGAGAAAAGGAAATACCAACTAGACATGTAAATCGTATTTATCATTAGTTTTGACAGTATTAGTAAGAACAATCATTTTGCTTTTAACCTCTTATCATCGTGAGGAAATCTTTGCCAATCCACCATTTTCTAACATAAACGGAAACTGCATAAGTATTGAGCTTTTATCATTAGTTTTGACAGTATTAGTAAGAACAATCATTTTGCTTTTAACCTCTTATCATCGTGAGGAAATCTTTGCCAATCCATCATTTTCCAACATAAACGGAAACTGAACTGCATATGTATTGGGCATGGGCTCTTGTTGGCAACAGAATTAGTAGACTCTTGCCTTGAGCTCAAAGCTAGCATGAGTTTACAGATTTCTTCTACCCTTTTTTGACATTTGGCTTGCCGAATCTCAAGCAAGGCTAAATCTTGATGTACGTCCGTGTTACAATAAACGTGTTCATACGAGATAATATTTTTTTATCCGTAATTTTAATTTATGAATACATACTCGGCTTTTCGGTTTGAACAAATAAATAAGACAGTTTATTACATTTTAGCAATTATGTATTAGAACTTGATCTAATTACATTCAGCAACAGCAACGAGGGCTTATAAAAATACTCAGTGCTACGATCTACGATGCATTATGAACTTTGCATTCTGGTTTTATACAATTGGCATCATTCTAGATTACAAAACGTCACGAACCCTCTGGGTAGAGTCAAAGCAATACATTAATTACAAACTTACTTTGAGCTTAATAATTAAATCTGGGGTCATGATTGCATGTCCCATGGTTCCCAAGCTAACATTCATGCTCCCTGTCATGTTTCCAGCTAAATGGACTTCTGGGGCTTGAATGACGTTGTAAATGATGATGACTGACATGAGCGTGACCACAATGAGAGCCAAAATCGGGAGGACGGTCAGGGCGATATAGCCAAGCACTTTCAAGCGAAAACGATTTTTACCTCCATCTGAGACGACAGTTAAAGAATGTGATCTGGTACGCGTGGCTTGTTGCTTCTCTGAAAAATTAGTGGAAAAAAATTAATTTCAAAAATTTATCTCCTGGAAGTTTAGTAATTCTGAAAATTGCGATATATGCCATAAAAAATCCGAATTATCTGATAGTTTAAGTAAAGGCCAAAATCTCAAATTACCAATATCGGGTGTCATTATTGGAATGGTCACCCTTGCAGTTTCCTTGTCCATTCCGAATTCAGAAAATAAATAAGTCACACCTCAAGATTATTTCCTAATTAAGATGTGAATACTAGGAAGGCGCACCCTTAAAATTTTATTGCACAGATTACGAAATTAAATTTTCTCTTATCCACTGTCACTGTCAGTGTCAAAATGTTTAATTCCCACCTCTACGCGATAAAAAACTCTTAACTATTAACACAGGAAAACGGTTGTGTGACCGTCTATAAGGTTTCACGTCCAACAAACAAATGAAAACAAGTTAAGCTCAGGTAGTATGGACCGCAAATCTTGACAGTTAGTACCGGTGGTACATGTTTTTGGTTTTCTGAGACTTCGTTCGCTTGTATCTTGGCATTTGAAATTGCATTGAAGAAATAATGACAGTGCGGTGCAGATGCGGGTGCGGTTTAATGTTGAAAGTAACACATAGCCAGCCAACAATATTATTGAACTCTCACTCAAAACATAGCGTAACAACATTCAGGCCAGGGATTCCCATGCATTTAGGGAACACATAACCTATTCTGTTAGTTCATTAGGCATTGGCATTTGAACAGTCTCAATAATGCATGCTAGTAAGGTATAAACATTAATCCGTTTACATTTTTGTTTCACTTCCTTGTGAGAACTTGAACTTCCCAAACCTTTTCAAGAACAACATGAACCTGTTTTTATAGTTAAATCTTATTCCATTCCCTTCCATGATAAAATGCATCAGATTCCGTTGCGGTTGCGAACCTCATCTCCGCCAAATTACTTTCGCAGTGAGAGGTACAACATTGACATGCCAGAGAAATGAAGAAATGACAGGTGGGCACAACGCAATGCATTTTTAATGGTTGATTTCACCTTTACGCACTTTAATTGAGTATAGGACGGATGAGCGATGAGCAAGCTGAGAATGAGACTGGTTTTGAAATGAAAAATGAAATACAGAAGCTAGATCAAATCATGAGGAATGAAGACTGGTTTTCGGATTTTAATATTCAGAATCGAAATGATTTGACATTTTTTACATTTCGCATGAATCAAGTGAAATAAACCTGTGTATGCCATTAGGAATTAGGATTCTCATACAGATTTTGTAATAATTTTTAAACACGTTTCCAAATACGAATGGCTTGATTCATTGGTCTCACCTCTCCCCCAGAAGTCGTGAATGTCAAGGTTAATAAATTATTATTGATTCCATCGACATCATCCCCACTCCAAACATAGTCACTGGTTTCACCGATCGGAAGATTCGTGTGTGTTTTTTCTGCCCATCGGTGTACCATTCTTGAGTTCACATCGGTTACTCTTGGAGCATTTTGATCCTGAACCGTACCGAATGCTGCAGAATCTCCTCCCTCAGCTCGGAAAAATTGCCCAGCGTAGGAACTGGTCACGTCTTGCCAATTTAAAAATGGCCAAAAACTCTTTGGGGCGGGTTGCCCACCAAGCTGGATATAAATAAAACCAGGAGGAAGAGGATTTTTTCTATGTTCTTTAAAAATTTCTTGAAATTCGGCCTAGGACCAAACGTATGGCTTTTGACAAACGACTAGATTTCGTTTTCCACAATTCACGTCTACCCATTTTGATCCAGCAATTTTGATTTTGGCATATTGAGTCAATTCGAGACAATAGTCCGGTACGTTTTTCGGTGAGCCGGTTACCCAATTTGTATATAGAAAGGCATTCTCGTTGACCCATTTCCAAACTCCACCAAGGTTTTTAGCCCCAAGCCAAACGTTGTCCGTCTCATTCTGAACAAAATTTGAAAAGAAACTTTGCTCTTCCCAAGATTCAATGGTGGGCAATGTTCCTCCTTGGGATTGACAATATCTTGTTGCTTCGTAGAAAGTTTTAAAACTTTGCTTGAAGATTTTGCAAGCAGCGTTCGTCCTTGTAAGTTCCCCAATCTCCACATCCCTGACCTTTAAAGTCTTTATTTTCGCCTGCGGAAAATAAAATGCGAACTAATGTTTGGCAATATTATTTTAAAAGGCCTAGTTTACCTGATTTCTTGGAATCGGTGATGTCCAATGAGTCCGCATTACGAGCTGTAACCCGATGATGAGTAACCAGACATAAAGCTGAAATGGGTGAGATTAGGTTATTAAAACAGCAAAATCGAAAACAAATGTAATTAATTTAAGTCGTCTGAATTTTAAAGCTCTGATTTATTTATTATAGTTAGAAATATCTTGGATAGCTTATTCTTGGAATCGGTGATGTCCAATGAGTCCGCATTACGAGCTGTAACCAGATGATGAGTAACCAGACATAAAGCTGAAATAGGTGAGATTAGGTTATTAAAACAGCAAAATCGGAATGAACAAATGTAATTAATTTAAGTCGTCTGCATTTTAAAGCTCTGATTTATTTATTATAGTTAGAAATATCTTAAATAGCTTACCACATAAGAGGTGGATGAGCAGCTTATAATATAAAAAGTTCATGTCGACTATCAAATTATCCCAAGTTCTGTACAAAGGCGAAAATCTTACTAACAAATGTAATTAATTTAAGTCGTCTGAATTTTAAAGCTCTGATTTATTTATTATAGTTAGAAATATCTTGGATAGCTTACCACATAAGAGGTGGATGAGCAGCTTATAATATAAAAAGTTCATGTCGACTATCAAATTATCCCAAGTTCTGTACAAAGGCGAAAATCTTACTCTGTTACTCTGATTCTTCCAATCCTGTCCCCTTTAATTACTCTGACTTTTATACAAATTTTGCAGCCCTTTTATTGTCAACCGATCTTCTTTTACAACAACGCTAACAAACATTGTTTTCTTCGGATGCTGTTATTGTTGTTTTCATAAATTATTGAGTCACAATCACAATATTAGCAGAAATAGTTGATAAGGAGTTATCAGGAGAGGAGTCAAGTTCTTTTTATGCAAGCGTGCTAAAATTATTTCAGCAAGATGCCACGATGTGCACGGAAATGCAGAAAAAAAGGAATGTTTAACAAAACAAGTAAGATTAGCTTATAACATTTTCCAGAAAATATTAGTTCGTCAACAGAACTCAGACATGCACATGGCAGACAAGGGCAATACCGAAAAACAATAGCTGGACCCTGGACCATTGCATTATCATGAATTATGATGAAATGAAAATGTTGCGCAATACAAGCAAATATTGGTAATTTAAAACGACTCTGGATTAAGTTCAGTAATAAATGATTTCAGATGAATTTTTCTAGATTTAGGAAAATTCATTTCTTATAAAGTAATGCTCGGCTCTTTGGTCATGGGCAATGGCGTAGTTTGAGTAATTTTCTAATGTAATCTAGTACCCTTCCGGTCAGGTGTAAATTAAAACTGAATACAATTTTTGTAATAAATCTACTCTACAACCAAACTCAGTAATATCATGAATTGCAAATTTTATTGGATTTTGTAGTATAACGAAGTAAAAGATACAGATAGCAGTGTAAAAAGTATAACAAAGTCACAGATGGTCGAGAATCCGACTCCTGCGAATCATAGTCAAAATTACAAATTGAAGATATGGATGAAGTATAATAATTATACTTCATAAGACCACAATTATTGCATTCTTATTGTTGACATTTCAAAATAACTTCTTCAATCTTCTGAAGCACTTCGTCCTGGTCCGCACCCAGCTCTCTCGCTTTGTTCATCAGGGTTTCCAACTCTTCCCGTACATTCTGGATTAATTCCAATTCTTTATCCAGAGATTGTTCACGAAGTTGAAGCAATTGTTCTTTGTCGTAAGTCTTGCGTTTCCTTTCAGGGACTTCAGAATCCTGATCCCTTTTCCATCCATCAATTGCACAAAGGATTTTAGCGTATTTAATTTTTTCAGCAAGTACTCGATTCTTTTCGGCCTCAAAGGAAACCTTCCTTTGTTCCAGAGCTTTTCGTTTCTGGGCTAATCAAATGCTCCAATTCCTTCAACTCCTCCTTGCTTAGTGGTTTAAACTTGCTAGAAGCGTCCTCCTAAAAACACAAAATTCAAGAATGCAGTCCAAAATTAAACACAAGACACACAGACTTGACAGTCCATGGCCTATTTTTAGTTTTAACTGGATTGCCTATGCCTTACCATGATGTTAACAACCACAACGAAACGACTGACTGTACGGCTGACCTCTTGACTTGACCTGTTAGGTTGATGATTGGGAGGGACGAATCGTAATCTTGCTCAGAAGAAGTAAAAATTGGACAAGAATGAAAATCCTGAAAAAAATCGAAAATCGTTCGTAAAGAAACAGACACCGACCCTTGATTCAACTCTAGGCGCTTTCTACCTTTTCCTATTTCCCGTGGTGCTGCTGCTGCTGCCTGAAATGAATGAAATATTTTCTACTTCCCTGTACCTAGGAATGTGAATTTCGTTACCGTCAGTAATAATAAAGTAACCAAATTTCATAATTTGTACCCTGAGCTGTGTAATATTTTATTGTAATATTTAGTAATTACTGCATATTGCAATTTTATTTCAGTTGAATTTTACTTTAGTTATCTAAGGCAATAGGCCTAGTCGTATTTTTATATTTGGCCTTAGCAGCGGACGCGGAGTCCGAGTCCCTTGCTGGCTGGAAAGACTTGAATTGCGTCTCAAAGCTAAAAATCGAAACGACTCGACGACTAAGAAGAAAGAATTTGTCTTCCAACATTCAACTGAAGAACCAGACTTACCTTGACCTGACCTATTGCCCTATTCTGACAACAGTAAGTGCTTTTCTTTAATTAATTCGATTTTCGAGATAATACAGTGGCCTGTTTTCTTTAAATGAAATTTTGGTCTTTTCAGTTAGTTGTAGTAATATAATTTAGCTTTATTTCTGCCTACTGCGACTGCCCTGACTGAAAATTTGTTTTTATTATTCGTTGAATAGTGTCCGAGCCCGAGCAACCGCCACCTCCAACGCCAACTCCCCCGAGACCCATCCCTTGCCCTAGGGACCCGGTTGCTGCTGCAAGACTCTTGGAAGAATTTAAAGAAGTTGGAAAAGCTGGTGACAATGAGTATTTTGTTGAGAAGATTGTTGGGTTTAAGGTTGAACAGAGAAGAATGTTTTTCAAAGTCAAGTGGCTTGATTGGCCAAAGTAAGTATCAATGATGAATTTTGTAATTATAATTAAGACTAAAGAATTTTATAATTTGGTAAATTAATGTTTTAATTCACTTATATTACTTTGCTTACAGTTACTACAATTCATGGGAGCCAGAGGAGCATGTTGACCATTGTCCGATACTGCTGGCAGAATACTTTGCCAAGCATCCACAAAGATTGGAACTTTATAAGAAATTCACCAGGGATGTGGAGAATGAGATTCCTCTTCACGAGCGTGAATTGGCAGAAATTCATGCAAAATTGGAAGCCCTCCAAATGGAAATAGCTGCTGAAGAAAAGGAACTTCAGGAAATCCAAAGCGTTGAAAACAATTTACCAGAGGGGGTTGAGGATCGTGAAGTTGTTGTGGTGGATCCAGCCGCTGGAATTCATTTTGAAGATCAAGATGAAATGGAATTGAACGCCAGTGGGGTTGAAATGAGTCCAAGAGATGAGTTGTAAGTGAAGTTTGTTAAATTCCTCACAATTTTTTAGAAATATGACTTAAAGCAGAGCAGTAGTTACAGTTTTCATTTCTGACGTTTCTTTTCATTTAATTGTAATGTTCGAGCTATTGACACACTTTAACTTTTAATAGTTTATAGTTATTGATTGGATAGATTTATTTAACATTTACATTCTTTTTAATATAAAAGTGTAGAAGTAAGAATATTTTTCTTGTTGTTCTGGAACTGGCCACTGCGGTGGAAAATGTAACTTGCAATGAACTTTAGATCTATTTCTTCCTCGTTCCACCAAACTGGGGTGTTAATTGATCAGCATTGATTCTTGCTAAAAGTAGGGCTTTCCATTCATCTCTATTACTTCCAATCGTTGTAATTCTGTCCAAAGTATCTTGAAGAATTGGCCCGACAAGGCGAAGTACAGTTTGAAATATCCGGGGAGCTAAAATTTAAAGTTAATTAGTTTGGTTTAGTTTTATTGAAAGTTTCTTGTTTTCATTTACCATTTATAACAAAATATTCCTTCGCAGCGAGTGGGTAATAATTTTCTTCCGCCAAGGCGTGATCCAAATAAGTTGGCAAGCCTAAATATTATTCTTTCGTAGATTATTTATTATTTTAGTTAGTTTTANTAAGTTGGCAAGCCTAAATATTATTCTTTCGTAGATTATTTATTATTTTAGTTAGTTTTAAAATTTGACATATGATTTCCTTACATTGTACACAGAGATGAGTTGGGGTCGTAAACTTATTAAAGTCGTAAATCCCTATCCATTGAGTGTTATTGTTGTGAACGTTTAACTGTCTCATTTTCCGCTCCGCACTTTCCATTCCACTTATCAAATGCAAAGCAAATGGTTTTCGTTTTCCGGCGACAACAACTTTACGGACGTCTCCAGTCCAATCAATCAGCATGACTATAGAAATAGAATTTGTGATTAGTTCATGTCCGATCTATGATCTTGATTGATTTTACAACAAGTGTTGCAAGTGAGCAGGTTTACCAAAAATTTCAAGGATATGCCTTTCAATTGCGATTGGCGATTACTTATTGAGATAAATTTGTGTTCAGACTGGACATGAAGTAATAGTAAATTAATATTGTGTCTAACCTGGTCGACCTTCTTTGTCCACACCTATAAAAACGAAATGATTAATTTAGATAACAGAATTTCAGAAAAAGTTGGCTTAATTCAAGGCATTAGTAATTTACCCTCCACATCAATTGGAAATTCTTTCAAGAATTGCTTGTCAGGCTTCAGATTGTCAACATTATTTTCTTTACGCCAATTAACCATCTAGTCATTCACACTACAATTAGCACCAGTCATAGGTTGCAAACTTGCAAATAGCATGTAAGTTTTTGTGAGGAAAACTAAACAAAATAATTGTCCTAAAAGTAAGTTGCTCACCTTCTGCATTAATTCCATGCCTGCTTCCAAGTCATATTTTTTGGCTATAATAAAAATTGAGAAAATTAGGCATGTTGTGATCATTACTTGATTTCAAATTAGTGCGTGCGTCTTACTTCGGATATAACGAAGTAAATATCCATCTGCTTTCATGTAATCATGGGGAAGGAAATGTTCAACCATTGGACGAAACTGTAATATAAAATATAATTGCATGCATTAACACATAAGAAGTTCAAAGAAAATGAGGCGAATGTTTTGCAGGATGAGGATGCACTATCAAACTCATTTTCCTCAATTTGATTTATTAGTTCTTGAGAGAGAAAAAACGACGCAATGCAGGCATAAAGTTGGGTTTTAAGATTTAACTGGTAAAAAATAGATAGCGAGCATTTTCCTCTTATTCGGAAAAACTGCTGTACAGCTGTACTTGTCATTTTGAAAATAGCGTGCCTCTCAAATGAACTATTCGTGAAGGCATGTTTTTGCAAATTATCACTCAGCAACCTAAGCTGCACAAGACCTAATTCAAGGATGCAGTTGCATGCATAGGATCAATAAGCAATGTCAATGGCTTCTACGGGAGCAATTATGTAGAGCATTAATGTACTTTTTACCGTTTTGCTCAGATGAAAAGATAATAGACATGGGAATCGTGGGAAACTGCTCACTTGTATATTAACTCTGATAAATATTATGTCTAATGGTTCTGTCTGTTGCAAACTTATAAAGTGTGTTATATTTACCTTTTTAAGAGCCGCTTTATCCATTGGTGTAATAGGTTTATCTCCTGCCACAAAATTATTTATTCCCATTATGGTTAGTACAACAGAAAATAAATAAACTGATTGAATCTTCATCTTGAGCTTTAGTTGGAGGACCGGCTAAAAATGTAAATCTGAGAAGCAGTCAGGACAAGAATTGGATGTAGAACTGATTCCTTAAGATTGATTTGCTAGCCATATATAACTTGATTGAGAGAGAGCAAAAACAATAAGAATTCATGTTCATGTAGGTAATTGACAACCACGTTCATATAATTATTAATTCGAGCACGTATTTGTGTATCAACAATAGTTCATGAAATGAAGCAAATCAAGATTGTATAAAGTCAATTAGGCTCAAAACTTTTAGATTTCATAAAAACTGGTTTACGATCAATGTATAGCGGCGTCGTTATGTTAGATTCAATTCATCTCAATGCGGCTAAATAATTGTGCGATTTTTGGATACTTGTATACTTGTTACACGTGTGCGAAATAATTTTTTTTGTGCGATTACGACTTGCACAAGGCACAAACGATGAATTAACGCGTATTGAGTTTTTCTGGAAACGAGACGATACGCATGTAATTTGTCAGACTATGAACTCATTATCGAGAAGATTTAATTGAGATGAGGATTAAACCACTTAAATCTTTTTTGCAAAATAATTCGGATCCGGGAGATAGGACTAGTTTTTCTGCAAACAATTTTCTTTCTCTTATAAATCTTTTCAAACTTAATAAGACTTCTTAGCGTTTCTCTAATTTACAGATATACAACATTTCTTATCTAAACATAAAAATTACTCCTAAGGTAGACTTTATACTTTTCTTGTTCCACCAAACTGGTGAGGTAATTGATCAGCAGGGATTTTTGACAAAAGCACTTTTTGCCATGCTTTACGATCATTCCCCATTGTATGAACTCTGTCCAAGGTCTCTTTAAGAATTGGTGCGACCAGGCGAAGCACAGTTTGAAAGATTCGTGGTGCTAAAAATTTAAATTTAGAATGTAAGAGATATGGAATTAGATAAACTTTATTTTTTAATAATACCGTTTATGAGGACATATTCTTTGGCTGCAAGAGGATAATATGATTCTTCGTAAATTGCATGATCCAAATAAGTCGGTAAACCTGTCATATGCAAAAATAAGTAATGTCAGTTTATACAGTCGTAGGTTTTTAGCCGAGTTTAACAGTATTTCTTGCACTTCGCTTACATTGTACACATAAATGAGTTGCAGTGGTAAACTTGTCAAAATCATAAATTCCAAACCACTGAGTATTATTGCCGTGAATATTTTTCTCTCGTGTTTTCCTATCCACAAGCTCCATAGCACTTGCCAGGTGAAATGATAATTGTTTTCTTTTACCAGCAACTACATGTTTACGTACATCTCCAGTCCAGTCAACCAGCATCACTGGAATTAGAAAAAATCGGGTATTTAGATTTTGTTGATGGGAAACTTTTTCATGTGTGATTTTGTCCGGTTTTTTAAAGACATGTTTTGAATTTGAATGAACTGAAGATGAATTTTTCCATCTTCATTTAATCAATGGATAATTTAAGTAAATTGCAGAACTGACCTGGTCGACCTTCATTGTCTACTCCTTCCACATCAATTTTGAACTCCCTCCCTATGGCAGATGTTTTATCATTTTGCAAATTATCAATATTATTCTCTTTTCTCCAATCCACGTTCTGAAATTAGAATAAACTATGTTAGTCGCATGGAAAAAATTAATTTGCAGTCTTGCTCACCTTCTTGAGTAACTCCTTGGCTGACTCCAGATCATATTTTTTTGCTGGAGAGGGAAATTAGTCAAATTATTAGATGTCAGACAGGTTTTTGTTTTTCTTGAATTGTAATTGTGTTTTATGGCTTTTGCTTACTTCGGATCCAACGAAGTAAATATCCATCTGTTTTCATCCAGTCGTGTGGAAGAAGACTCTCTACCATTGGGCGAAACTGGAGGAAAACAAAAAAATTTTAGTCAGGATTTTATTTAATGACTCATCAGAGTCCTAATTATTTTGCACGTAAATTTTTATGGTGTCTCAGGGTCAGGGTTATTTATTTGCTCGTGTAGCTCGTTTTTTGGACTATGGCTAAAATCTTGGGTGTCAGAATAAGACTGTCCAATGGCCAATTTCAATCATAAAATAATTTTGATAGAATTTGTTCGGAATGCTAAGGGAGTTCATACATTTCCCAACTCTGTTGTTGTGCATTTAAAATAATTTATTTCGACACTTGGATTTTTCACTCAGTCTAATATTTTTTATTTAATTGAATTTACCTTTTTGAGTGCTGCCTTATCCTTTGGAGTTAGAGGATCATCAGCTTGAACGGAATCGTTTAATTGTAAAATAAACACGAAAGCAGTCAGTAAACAAACCCACTGAACCTTCATTTTTAAAATTGAATGCAGCTGAGGCTAGTACTAAGATGTGTCTAAAACACTATCTCAAAATTTGAGCTGAGTGTAACCGATGATGGTGTGGTAGCAAAATTTGCAATTGCTGAACTCAAGATAATTTTAGTCCTATATGTAGGCGCATCAATCTGCAAAAAATGACATGTTTGAACCTGTTCATTAATTAATTCAAACACGTTT
>WJEZ01002076.1:0-14680 GCA_009869925.1 Thalassaphorura encarpata | reverse complement strand
TAGCGTTTTCGTTCGGAACAGAAACGAAAACACAGATACACGTGGGCTCTCGGCGGCGCGAAATTTAACGCAGCGTTTTCGTTTTCGTATTCGTTAAATCCGCAAGGTCCGTATTTACTATGGTACTGGTACAACGGTAAATCAAATCCACAGTCCAAAACTTGTGTATCTTGCCAAACATAGCCATAACGGGTTACACCATTTTAATCTACTAACACAAACGAATTGATCATTAGCAAAGCATTACCATCAGTCTTCGTCATTAGTAAAAAAATCATATTTCAAATTTCAAGTACAATCAAAACATTTAGCTAAGATTCAAGTATAATTTTCAATCCTCCGGATACAACGCAACGATGGGTTTTGCGTGTATGCTCCATGGGGCAACACGCAAAGGCCCGCGTCTTAATTTGAACGAAATTCAAACAATACACCGCAGAGCAAAGAAGGAAAAAGTGAAAGAGACATTGTGAGGAATTTGAAAATTCTCTTTGTTGCGTCGACTGAAAATTCTTCCATCCACCTTTTGGAAATCAGAAATTAAAATTGAAGAATGGACTGGACAGGTGAAATATCAGCTGCTATTGCAGCATTCATTTTCCTGATGGTCGTTATATTTTTCATCATCATCTGGTTCCATAGAACTAAAAGAATTTAAAGGTAACTAGAACAAACTAACTACAAGAAATATGAATAAATTCATATGGGACTGACAAGTAAATTATTTATCCACAGATAGTCCTCTGCTTCAAATTCAAATACCCGTGCCAGTTCAATCGTCACAGAATGGGCCTGATCCTGAACTCGGAGGAAATACCATTGATCCAGAAACAGAGGCCAAAAATATTCCTTCTTCTTCTGATGTTCGATTTTCAACATTGGCAAAGGCTGAAGAAACTCCACTGGATTCGGCTGTAATTGAAGTTGAAATTCATTCACCTCCTCATGATCAGACTACGACTCATTTGAGTATAGATACAGAAGAATTTAATGGTAAGAGCACTCAAAAAGAAAGTACAAGAATTATTAACAAATTAATATGTGACATGACATGTAAATTATGTTTTCACAGATAGTCTATTACTTCAAACTGGAATGACAGTGGAAGGAGAGAATGGGCCTGACACTGAAGTCGGTGAGATTCCTATACCTTTGGCGCCTGTACCAATCACCCAAATAGAGACAGAAACTAAAAATCCTGCATCAGAAGTTTCAACTCCAACAACGACAATGACAGAAGGAACTCCTTTGGCTGAAATTGAGATCAATCCACCTCCAGATGCTGTTATTCCAAGCAATCCTGAACTTCAGCCTGAGCGTGAGCCTGAGCACACGGACGCTGGAAATAATCCAGCGAATACAGATGAAGAACGTCGAGAAAATCAAGATTCCTAACTGAATACTCAAAATAATTACGTAATGCTAATTAATTAAGACACTGTACTCTACTAACAAAAATTGCATGGATTTAAATAATACTTGTGTTGTGTTTGTGTGTGAACTTATAGCTTATAGCTTGTTTTTCACTTCATTTTCTTACATGCTACGTAGCGTAATATAGTTTTGTCTCTATTTTACTGATCGTAGTACTAAGCTAAGCAGAGTTTGCATTAATGAACGAATGAATTTGTAATTTTAATTTTAACAGACACATATTCATCTTAGTTACTAGTTAGTTATAATGGCTAGGCTGTCTTGCTTTATAAATTATATTATCTGTTGAGAAATTTCATACAGATGAAATAATCCCGTTTTTTAGCATGAGCTTAAAAGGTGCTTCTTTTATTAATCAGTTGAAGAATTAGCTGAATTAAATTAATCCATAGCTTTAATTTGGTTGCACATGATGTCGTAGTCAAGCCAATCTAGTCTAGTCGATACGTTACCAAGGCATATGCGTTTTCATTTTATGTAACATTTCTTTGTTTCCGCAAGTCAGCCAATGTCAAACTATTTCTCAATTAAACCTTTTGTACCGGAAATTTTGTCAAACTCCTTTAAAATGGCGAGTGATGGATTTTGCGCTGTGCCTACACCAAAGCCCGTAAGGAAACATTCAATTCTATTAAATGTTTCACGATCTACCTGCATTTGAGAAGTAGTACAATAAAAAATTATTTGAAATATTTTATAATTCCAGAAAACGCTCAAGTTTGAATGGGAACATCAAAATTTTCTTTCGAGATTATTTTTTCTAATCAGGGATAGAAAGCCTTGGCATCAAGACCTTGAACGAAAATGGTCGGATGGCACTTGGTAAGAATGTCATTATGAATACATCACAATCTCATGCAACATTCTATATGAAAATCTATATATATTTTTATTTTCTTCGTCCTTAGGCTGTTCGAACTAGTCAAACGCCCGAATGACAAGTATCTTCGTGTGAAGCTCAGATATTCCAGGATTGATGGACCAATCAGACATGGATTTGGTGTGAGCTTGATGATCGAACATGGCGACACTGTCAAATGTGTGGATTATAGAAGAGTCACTGGGAGAGATGCCAAGGAAGAAAGAGTGTTCAAACCATATCTTAGCCTGCTCAAAGCAGATGGCAATGAAATTTCGTTGAAAAATGTGAATGTTCGGGAAAGATATTACACATTTGAGTGGTCGAATTGATCAAAAAATCCTTCAAGATTTGGTGGTCAAGGAAGGTGAGCCAGATCCGAAGGATGGTATCTTCACAATCCTTGAATTTAGAATTAAGCGCATTCCGCTGAATTAATCCGGAAGCTAGATTACTTATCACATATTTTTTTAATATTATAACAAATTGATGAGATTAGTGAAAATATACTATATAAAATTGTGATAGTTTATGATAAAATAGGTGACAGATTATATTTTTATGAATTTATGTAATCTTAGAAATAAGTGTACCTAAACATATGACCAGTAATAATAAATATAATTTACAAGTATATTATAAATAATTACTATAAAATTTACACAACTGATACCATCGAAATGCTAAGACGAGGACTTTGACCAATATCAGAATCCTTATCGTAAAAGTTTTGAATATCATCATCAAAGTCAGCATGTTGAAAAAAATGATTTTTCATTAATCGTCTCCGAAACATAAGTCCAAAGCAAACCAGAATTAGTAAAAATGGACATAGAATTGCTGTAGCTGCTATAAGGTGCAACTGGAGATGCTTTGAATTTGATCCAACATAAAATAATGACATTTGTTGTAAAAAGAAAAACAGAACCTCCACTTGCTAGAAGCCAAGCTCCTTGAATAAAATGTCTCGTGTCACGATCAAATCTCATTCGATTCACACGTCGATTAAATGAAGAAACTTGTGCTAGGGTCTTGCGTTCTCAAAATCTCAAGGTTCAGCTCATCATCATTAGATTTAAAATGTGGGATAATCCAAGAATTGACCATAATCACAAAAGTT
This sequence comes from Thalassaphorura encarpata, assembly GCA_009869925.1. Classification (NCBI taxonomy): domain Eukaryota; kingdom Metazoa; phylum Arthropoda; class Collembola; order Poduromorpha; family Onychiuridae; genus Thalassaphorura; species Thalassaphorura encarpata. The sequence continues at coordinate 11,267 of WJEZ01002076.1, read as the reverse complement.
GCAATTGAGACGAGAAGAGATGTGGTCAAAACATAACCAGTCAAAAGCCACTCGTTGTCATCTGATTCTACATTCAGTTCTGCTATAGATATCTGCACGTAATTTTACAATACAAAAAAATGAATTATTTAGGAGCACAATGTTAAAACTTGATTTTGGCTTACCACAGAAAATCCAGCCATGAATGACATGAGCTCAGTTACACCAGACAATTTATATTTACTTAAATAAAATCTGTGTTTTCCAAGGGACTCTTTCTGTCCATAGCTGAGCTCAGATGGGTTGGACATTTTACTGCACTGTACTGGACCACGAATAACTTTACACAGTCATATCATTGTAACTACTGAAAAGTTTGCACATTAGTGACTACCTTGTAACTATTTCGAATGTTACCATACAAATTATTCCAGGTTGTTAAAAATATCTTATCTCGTGCTTTTGCTCGTGGTCGAATCAAGTTTTGCTTATCTGGTTCGATTAAAGCGCATAAGTAGTTAGCGTTAAAATATTATGAGTGTATTTGGCAAATGAATTCGCTTTGTAATTATGAAAATCGGTACACGATAGATTCACATTATAGCATGATTTGGCTTTAATTAGGAACTTTCTTTGTTTTATATGATATCGTGCTGTTGGAATTGCCATTGCCATCTTGGCGTATACAAATATTCGGGTCATCGATTTCATAAGAATTTTTAGGCTAATGCCATTTGTATTGTACTGTGTTTGACCCTCTTATTTAAAGAATCGTGCTAATACTGACTGCTAGAAACTACACATACTAACCAAGGGCGTTTTCATTTGTTCGTGAGTACTAGAGTTGCATGATAGATAAAACTAAGAATAGAACTTGGCATGGGATTAGCATTAGCTAGCATTACCCGGCACTGTGCTGTGCAAAAATTTGTTATCTCCGAATAAAACTACTGTACTGGGCTTGACTAGGCAAGGCACGTACGTACATGTCCATCTGGCTCTAGCCTTTCGGAGAGTTCAGTCTAATTTTCATGACTGTAGGTGTAAAACCACAATGTGATTAGATAAGTCTTCAATTTGTTTGTGAGTTGTGAAAGTGTGACAGAGAGTCAATTCGTCTTGTTCTTGCTTGTTCATTATGTAAAATATTTTAAGGATCTTTTATTCAAAGTTCAATGTTAACTTTACCCAATTCTAGTCCTAAAAGTCGGTACCGTCCAAAATTTTGCTCGTGTTACACATTGTTAAAATTTATATTTTGTACAATTTTGCTCGTTGTGATTGGAACAGTTTTTGTATTTATAATCGATGTAAATTCTCTGATTGGATATGGACCTCAACACGTGGGCGTGGACGTTCGGGCATCGGCCAATAGAAATTGTAAAAAATTCTAAAATTTATTTGTAATTTGACTTCTGAGACATTGCATTTTTTTGCATTAGATTTTTTATCATTGGGCTCATATGATGTTTTGGGATTTATTGTGAATACAACTGGATGTAAAATCCTTGATCTTGGTTCTTGGGATGAATCAATTATTGAGCACGTGGTCAAATTGGATTTGACAAAGGATGGAGTATGTGATACAAAAATTCCACATTGGACTCATGTCAAAGGATCTGTAAGGTTAAAATTAAATATGATATGGCCACGCTAATACATTTATTTTTTTAGACAGTTGTGATTAATACAACAGCCATGAAAGAATCTGGATTTCCATATGAGGAATTATATTGCTGCTACAAAACAATTCGACGGGTTGAACAAGACGCAAATGATTACAATATAAAAGCAGATAAAATCACAAAATATTCATCAGAATGTACAGAAATGGATTTGATTACGACGCCTTCAACTGAATTTATTCGGGTCATTTGTTCATTGAGATTATTATTATTTATCAGAGTGTCTCCAAGGGGAGAGCAGCGTATTTGTTAATTTATTAGCAAATTGTTGACTTGATTTGACACTTGAATAAAACTGAACTTGAAACTTGAAACTTGAAACTTGAAGAATCTGGATTTCTATATGAGGAATTATATTGCTGCTACAAAACAATTCGGCGGGTTGAACAAGACGCAAAACATTACAATATAAAAGCAGATAAAATCACAAAATATTCATCAGAATGTACAGAAATGGATTTGATTACGACGCCTTCAACTGAATTTATTAGAGTCATTTGCTCATTGAGATATGCCAAGTCTTTTCATGAATTATATTTTACATCAACCACAGTGTATAAAAATTATCACGCTATTCCCCAAGTTCGACCACTAAAAATATCAGACAGAGTTCAACAAATTATTGAATATTGGAAGAATTATGAAGCAAATGACACGAATCGTCCACGTCCACCTAATGTGATTTTGATTGGAATGGATTCAACTTCCCGCCTAAATTTTAGGCGTGCCATGTTTAAAACAAAGGAATTTTTACAAGAAATCGAAGCACATGAAATGTTGGGTTATACAAAAGGTACGTGCAACAAAATTAACTTCGTTTTGGTAGCTTTTACAATTTTTTGGTGGTTATTGACAGTTGGTGAGAATACTTATCCAAATGCAATTCCATTTCTCACGAGTTACGATTCTGATGATATGGAGCGACGGATTTGTCATAAGGACAGATGGGATAAATTTGATGACTGTCCATTTATTTGGAAAGAATTTAGAAGGCGTGCTAATTATTTGACAGCACATGTAGAAGATTCCCCTAGCTTAGGATTTTTAAATTTGATGAAAACGGGATTTGCACATCAACCAACAGATTTTTATTTACGTACGCTTATGTTAGCAGCTTATGAAGATTCACCGTCCTACATACCAGATGTAAGGTCAAAGTTCAAATCTAGTGCTAAGGTCATGGTCATATTAATTTAACAGTCATTTTTTCTTCACATAGCCCCATTCCTTGGAGTGTATTGGATACAAGACTGTGGACCAATTTAGTTTGGATTACATAACCGATTTGCTTCGGCTTTCGAAATCTGAATCGATCCCTCTCTTCGTCATGTCTTGGATGACCCAGCTGGGTCATGAAGATTTGAATAATATACAAACCGGTGATCAATATTATTCGGATTTTCTTCACAGACTAACTGATGAAGATTTTTTTGGAAAATTCTATTTTACTTTTTATGAGTGATCATGGTTATCGAAATGGGGAAGCTAGAAATACATTATCTGGATGGTACGAGGATCGATTACCAAACATGTGGATTCGCCTATCTCCAGATCTACGTCAAAAATTCCCAGATTGGGAGAAAGCTTTAAAACGTAATGAAAAACATTTGAGCTCTCCATTTGATCTCTATCAAACATTTGTACATGTACTTGATACATTTTCTCAGTCAGAAATTGTCCCTCGAACCTATGGCCAATCATTTTTTACTCAATTCTATGAAGACAGAACATGTGGAAGGATAGGAATTCCTTCATCGTACTGCGCATGTCAGTATCCTGTAAAAATAAACCCAGATGATGATCCAGGATTAGTAAAGGCAGGAAGAGCAGGAGTTGAAGAAATCAACAATTTAATTCGTCCTTATCCTCAGTGTGCTCAATTTGTTTTGTCTAAAGTTGTAGCTGGAGGAAAAATGAGTTCTTGCCAGTGATAGCGAAATTAGTTCCTATGCTCCTTATGTTGTTGACTTTGAAACAACGCCTGGGAACTTTTTATTTGAAGCTACAGTTAATCATTTTACTTCTGGTCATTTTCAAGTCACAGGGGTCATACAAAGGTTAAGTAGATTTAATACTGATGTCAGTTGTGTCATGGACTCTAAAATTCAACTTTATTGTTACTGCCAAACCTGATGACTCCAGTAAATTTTATGTATTTTTATAACATTAAAGTTTTGAATGATAAAGAGAAAGGAATTAAGTTAACATCAATTATTCATCCTGAATTACAAGCACAGACATATTTTTGTTTGACTCATTTTTGTACTCTCCACAAGTTTTTTTGCAATGTTCCCTTGTCTGGAAATTATTCTCTCAGTTGGCTAATCAAACGCACTGATTAGTTCGATAATACTAGCGAATTATTGCAAGTTAAAGAATGGGATTGTTTTAGACTAATCGTAATACAGTCAACTTATTGGACTTTGTTCGAGTTCAACATTACCATGTTCTATGGAATAGATGAATAGAAGTACAGTAATAATTGAAGTACATGCACTTAGTTTCCATTTGTGGCATGTAGAAGTAAATGGAAAGTTACGGATGCTTCTTATTTATTTATTTACTTATATTAATACGTATAGGACGACTTGATAACTTGCTTCAAATGCTACGTTCTACCAAAATTGATTTCTTTCATTCAAAGTGACTAGTGCCTAAACTTTTTTTGAGAGTTTGAATGTTTTTGAAATGTAAGGGTCAAAATATTCGTTCCCCGGAAGCTCAAGAGCCCGAAGGTAAACCTATGCATTCGAGAAATATGAAAACCTGCAAGAAGAACCCTCGCAAATAGTTTATCTCAAAGTAATCTCAATTGTAATCTGATTAGTAATCATTAATTAGATTACTTTTCTCAAACCCAGTAATCTGTAATCATAACCTATTGATTTTTGAAACAAGTAATCTGTAATCGATTACATAAAACGGATAAACTAGCTACACTGCTGATATTGCTTATAGAATGCTTTTAGCGGTAACAGACGAGGAGGAAGACTTTCATAGTATTGCCGAGATTGATTTAGAAAGTGATGATGAAATTGACGAATTTGTAAATATTTCGACTTCTGAATTGACTGCGAAAAGATAGAAGTACAACTCTTTAACAATCGAAACAATACAAGTACGTACTTCTATTCCGCAGAATACGGCAACTTCATTTCTGATGTAGTGGGTACTATTGCGTTAAAGTGACTAACACACAGGGAAGACAAATATTAGGTCATGCCGGTTTAGTCTACACATTGTTTTTGATATTTTCATCACTTTTTCTTTCGGTTACTCATTTATTCAATTATATCCGATATCACGAGAATGAAATTACAACTGTAAGAGAACGTGCAACTGGGCAGTGCACGGACTACTGGCAATTTTTGAAGTGCCATTTCTACTGAAATAGCCACTAGCAAAGCCACTAGAGCTGAAAGAAAGTGTGTGGGCTGATATAGGTGTGCCAGAATTCCGCCAAACAAATTGGGATGGCAGATGTGAATCTCTTCCTGCCGTCCAGTATCCATCTGACAAATGTAAAACAAGTGCAAATAGCACAATCATGTTTCTTACGCATTCTTACCTGCTCAGGAAAGGAGGTTATCTGGTAGATTTTTCAAAAAATCCGATTCCGCTGGGTTAGAAATCTTGGCAATTTTCATATTCATTGAAGTGGCATAGCTTAACGATTGAGTTTAACAAGGGAAGGTCACCACATGTAGACCACAACCTTGACTCGACATATTTTTTCTACACTTATTGGGGTCCCCAGTCATGGAAAAAGTTAAAACTTGCCTGTTGAAATCACAAATTTTTGAAATATTAATTTTTGAAATTTCGGTCAAAAATTCTTCCAATGGTCTCCGCTTTGGAAATTAAATTTTCATGGGTTAAATCCCATGCTGATTTTTTCATTTGTAGCATTGTATAATGAAAATAAATTAAGTAATTTTCAGTGTTACGATCGAACTACTTCGGTACTTTTCATTTCCGTAACTCCGCTGGCAGCAGCGACCGCAATTGTCAAAATACAGGACAATTTCAACGTACGTGGCATTTTGGATATGAAAGAGAGAATTTATGCTGCAGAGCTTTGATGTTTTGTAAACTTACCCTTGTAAAGAAAAAAAATATTACTTAATTAAACAACTCGGCATTTAATTTATACAATTCTTGAAACGAATACATTCAGGTTTGACTTTTGAAAATGCGTGTGATTTTGTCTTTTGTCAAATTGATTAATTGTTTTTTAAACTATCCAGCAAGCTAATCTTAGGATTAATTAAAACATAAGTATTAACAGATTATGCATGGTCTGACATTTGAAAAAGACTTTGTCTTTGAGTGGAGCTTTAACGAACGGATTGAAAATGACCCAAAGCGCAAACATTGCATTGATCGATGCTGGACATAATAGATTGCATCCCTCTAGTCCTAAGATTTGAGTATTTTCTGTGAAATCTGTCCCATTCATCTCAATTGCGTCATCCATTGAAGTTTTAAAAGTGAACTTTTACGCTTCATGCGTAGAAATGCAGGAGTTGAAGAAATCAACAATTTAATTCTTCCTTATCCTCAGTGCGTTCAATTCTTAATTTGTTTTGTCTAAAGTTATAGCTGGTGGTAAAAGGAGTTCGGCCAGTGATAGTGAAATTAGTCCCTATGCTCCTTATGTTGTCGATTTTGAAACAACGCCTGGGGAATTTTTATTTGAAGCTACAGCTAATCATTTTACTTCTGGTCATTTTCAAGTCACAGGGGTCATACAAAGGTTAAGCAGATTCAACACTGATGTCAGTTGTGTCATGGACTCTAAAATTCAACTTTATTGTTACTGTCTAACCTAATGACATGAACTAATTTGATGTATGTTTATAACATTAACATTTTTGAAAATAAAGAGGAATGGAATTAAATTAACATAATTGTTTATGCTGAATTACTAGCATACTCTTCCTTTTGTTTGACTCACTGTTGTACTCTGTTTGTTTAGAAATGTTAGGAAATTTTAATAAGCTAAAGAGCCAAAAATTTTTAGGCGAATCGAATGTCAACTTATTGAACATTGTTCTAGTTCAACATTAACTTCGTTTTTGATGTAGAAGGTTCTATGATGTTAAAGTAATTAACACAAAGGGATGACGTACTGAAGTACATTAGTTTATATCGGTTTTAATGCACAGATTATTTTTTCACCACTTTCAGTTATTGATTTATTCAACTAAATCCGACATTGCGAGAATGAAATTACAACTGTAAGAGTACGTAGTACAGGGAAGTGCACGGATTACTGGCAATGATTGAACTACTACTTTTAATGAAATAGACACATGTTGTAATTGTACTAGCAGCAAAAGGAAGTGTGTGGGCTGAAACTGTTGTGCGAGAATTGTGCCAAATAAATTGGGATGGTAGTTGTGAATCTCTTCCCGCTGTCCAGTATGAATCTAACAAATATAACAAGTGTATACTAATAACTCAATCAATTTTCTTGCGAATTCTTACTTGGTCCAGGAAGCACGTTATATGGCAGATTTTTCAAAAAGTCCGCTTCCGCTGGGTTAGAAATCTCCGCAAGTTTCATATTCATTGAAGTAGCATAGTCTAATCCGGTATACCAACTCCGCTAGTTTCAAGTGAAAAATTTAGATCAAGATGACGTATCTTAACAAATACATGATAAAGCTGATATTCTTAAAAAATTCTACCTTTGTTGAGTTATCCATCAGAAATGTTTTACTTCCTACCGTACCAAGATTTATCAAGTGGGGATTATTTGACAAAATTGTAGCCAAATCATTTTCTAAATAGATAATAATGAAAATGAATTAAGTAATTTCCAGTGTTACGCTCGAAGAACTTTGGTACCTTTCATTTCACTAACTTGGCTGGCTGCAGCGGCCGGAAATGTAAACAATGCCACAAAATACAGGATAATTTTAAGCGTACTTGGCATTTTGGATACGAAAGAGAGAATTTGTGCGGCAAAGATTTGATATTTTGTAAAGCAGCAAAAAAAATTATTGTCTAGTTTAAGAACTTGGTGTTTAATTTATACAATTCCTGAAACAAATACATTCAAATTTAGAGGCATGTCTAGTTTAAGAACTTGGTGTTTAATTTATACAATTCCTGAAACAAATACATCCAAATTTAGAGGCATGGCTCTTGAAAATCCTTGTGATTTTATCTTTTGTCAAATTAATCGTTTGTTATTTAAACTCTCCAGGAGGCTAATCCTAGGATTAATTAAAACATAAGGACTGAACAGATTATGGATTGTCTGACATTTTAAAAGAATTGGTCTTTGAGTCTACGAGTGTTGATTGCATTAATTTGTGAACGAAGGGGATTGAAAGTGAAGCAAGTGCGCAAACAATGCTTTGATAAATGCTGGATGGAATGGATTGTATCCGTCAGGTCCTAATACTTCAGTATTTCCTATCAAGCGTTCGTCCAAATTATCCCAATTACGTCAGTAAATGAAGTTTTGAAAGTGAATTTCTTTGTTTCATGTGTGGATATGGGCTGAATATCTAATTTTACAGACCACGCGGATGGACAAAATTTACATCAAGGTACTTGAACTGAAAACAGCAAGCTTATGAATGAGCTTACCTTAGTGTAATGGTTTAAATTTTGCCTTGTCTATATGTTTCCAAAAAAAACATTCGATATTGATATGAGTTCTGTCATGGACTCTAAAATTGAATTTTATTGTTGCTATCAAATCTAGTGACACAAAAAAAATATGATATATTTTTATACCATTAAAATTTTAGGTAATACAGAGAAATGGAATTGAATTAACATGAATAATTATTTATCCCGAACTACAAGCACAGGCTAAACTACACAATACTTTTTACACTCTTCTAGTGTCTTGAAACTATTTGCGTTTCCACCACATCCGCCATGGGGGAATGACTTACAAGATTTTGCCTTTGTATCAAAATGAAATTTTGCCGAGTCAATGTGACTACATTTTCCAGTTTGTCTAATTCCGGGCAAAGAACAAGCGTCAGGGTATGTTTTCTTTCTTTTAGTTGGCTCATTCTTATAGCCTCCACATGTTTTTTCACAATCTTCCCATGTCTCAAAATTATTCTCAGTTTGAAAACAACCATTGTAATTTCCAGCATCTACACATTGCTCTTGAAACTATTTGCGTTTCCACCACATCCGCCATGGGGGAATGACTTACAGGAATTTGTCTTTGTATCAAAATGAAATTTTGCCGAGTCAATGTGACTACATTTTCCAGTTCGTCTAATGCCGGGCAAAAAACAAGCGTCAGGGTATGTTTTCTTTCTTTTAGTTGGCTCATTCTTATAGCCTCCGCATGTTTTTTCACAATCTTTCCATGTCTCAAAATTATTCTCAGTTTGAAAACAACCATTGTAATTTCCAGCATCTACACATTGCTCATCTTCAGAATTAAAAGTCCAGCGGTGATCCTTGGAGAAACAATGACTGCCTCCTTTCACAGCTGGTTTCTCACAAATCTCGACTTTAAAAATAATATCTTTTAATATATAAGTTTTAGTGTACGTAAAGGATAAATAAAATCACCTAATTTAGATCCCGCGATAATTTTCACAATGGCAAATACCGCAAGAGAAATTACAATTAGTTTAGTCATGGTCAAATCTTGAGATTTGCACAAAAAACAGAGTTTCTGAATTGAAAATGAAACTAATGAAAAATTAGTAGAGAGTTCCTGTAGGGTACTGAGAAAAATTTCTTCGGGTAGAATCTGATTTACATGCTAATTTTAACATAATTTATAGGATATGAATGGGAGACAATAGACAATTTTATCGTCATCGACCGCTAACCACAAATTCCTGTAGTTTAACTTCCATAATTTAACCTAACATGGCCTGGCTAAATTGTCCATTCATTCATACTGATTATTTTTATTAAAACGCATTTTTATTAATCTCTTGCTTACCACACATTCATATTTTAACCTAATTAGGTTTTCTAACTGCTACAATTTTATTTTGATTCTAAATTTTAATATTTTTGTGATGTCTTTACTTTAAGAAGCGAAAAGGATATTAAATTTTAAAGATTCTTAGAAATCAAGGTTTTATGTCCTGACGTAATTTAACAAGACAGACAAAAATAGATCGCAAAAAACAAGAACAAAATAGACAATAGATAATTTCTTTAATATTTAGATGAAATATGTTCATGCTGAATTTATTAACTGAATATTTAAATAAATAATCGTACGGAATGTGAAAGCGCCTATTCCAAAAGCAGTCCTTTCAGGCATGGAAAACTACTGCGAGGTCACTTCGGAAATTAAAACTCTGGAGAATAAAAAAGAAAAGAATACTTAATAAATTGTAACTGTAAAAAAAATCATTGGCTTCTCCATATTCCTCGTAATTTTTAGTCCAAGTCATTTTAACATTATTGAGAGAGAATTAGAATGACTGGTCTACTCAAAAAAGATAATGTCAATCTTTCACACAATATTTTTCTAGTAATAATTATTTAACCTCCACGACTACCGCGTCAAGCACGCCCACCGCATCCACCCCCCCCCCCCCCGTCCACGTCCTTCCAGACGGTTTCCCCCTTCATTTCCATTGTGCTTTGTTTCATGGTCAGCAGTCTACAAATAACAATTCATAATCAATTGATTATATTAACTTGTCAAACAATTCAAAAATTGAACAAATTAAATACAAAATATTAGTCTAATTCTGACCACTCGTCCATTTGGTTCATTTGCTTTTGCCTCGTTAAATGAATCAAATTAAAATAACTTTTACATTTCTTACTGTCTCCATCTCATCTTCAGAATCGTCTCACAACTACTGCTCGTGTCCATCAGTTCATTATAGACTGGTAGTGGCATTCGAGGTTTTCTTGCTGGTATGTAGATATTTATCACTGTAAAAATTGTATACCAATCAAAATTGAACTAATAACGCATTCTCTTATAGCCTTATTAAAAAATTCATTTTTATGCAAAGTTTCTTACCCCGCTTAAAATTTTCTGGAACCTGCTCACTCATATTTGTACTAAATGTCGGTTTGACTTTAAGATTTTATTTAGTAAATACACCGATGGTGGGACAAATGTAACTTAATTTGTAACTCAATTTCTTTTGTTCATATTTTGGCATTTCATATGCATTTGCCTCGCCACTTTGTCTGGGGAAATAAGATACGTACATCAGACACCCAAACCTGAAATTAAATTATTGAATAGAGAAAAGGGGACTTGGGTTATTTTTGCATAATTTATTTGGAAATAAGGTGCATGTACAATTAATTTATTTTAAATTCTCAGATTATTTATATAGATCCGATTCAGAATTCTCACTCATAATTAATACAAATCAAAGATTTTAAAATCTGGTCTCTGATATGGGCAAAATGTCAAATCAAATGCATGTTGACACTTGGCCATGATAACAACGTCACCGTACCCATACGCATACGGTTTTCACTTTCTTCTTCTTTTGTCCTTGGGCATTGGGTACATCGCATGCAAGCAACCCGCAAAAAATAGAGCACAACAAAGTTCGCAAAAGATCTGAATGATTTTAATACGTACACTCTACCCTTTCCTTTTGTGTATGAACTTGTCAAATG
>WJEZ01002075.1:0-14681 GCA_009869925.1 Thalassaphorura encarpata | reverse complement strand
TCACTTGCAGATTGAGATCTGTCAAGCCAAGCACCTCTTTTTGGCAGACCAGTCTCTCAGTCTCACGACTCTTGAATTCAGCCAATTTCTTTGCGTGGTGTCTTAAGCGTGTTGCATGCCAACCAACCCTTTTTAACTTCTTGAACTTCTTCTTGTTGTTTTTATTATAAAAAATTCACCTTGTCCTTGCACACTATAAACATATTTCTTCGCGTGAGCTGAGCCAACGCAAGGCAATTTATTGCAATTTCAATTTTAATGCATGTATGCAAGCTGTTGGAAAAAACCGAGTCTCCAGTCCGGTCAAGAAAACGAGTATCATTTCGCATAAGTTTTAATTTCCTTGCAAATCCCGATCCTATCCTATCCCTATCCTATGTTGTTTATTCTTTTCTCAGTTTCCTTGAGCTTGAGTTTTGGGGTCATTAACACCTTGATACACAACACTTTTTCCCTCAGCACAATAATAAATTCGAGGCTCATTTTCATGGCCTGGTAAAATTGCTAGGCAGTCAGTTAACCTGTCTTAGATCTTCAGAGCTCTTCAAAATAATCCCAGGCAAGTCCACATACACAAAATACAAACATGCATGCACTACACTACGCCTAACGCCTCAGGCAATCACATCTCCTTCCATTTCCTTCGTTTTTTATATTGGAGACGCTCAGCTCAATCAAAATACAAAAAAAATATCAAGGCTGTAAGAGAGTAATTCTGTACTGCACGTACAGTGCATTACTCTTGCATGAGATGAGATTAGACGAATGTCTTGAGATTGGCTTCTCAAATCCACATATGCCATACCATACCACCTTTTATCATCACCTAAATTATATTTTACATTCGTACGTACATGGGTTTAAATTTCAAGATCTTGTGGGTGCAATGCAATATTAGAATGAGATGGATCAGGAAACTAAAAAAAGAAAATGATTGTGCCATGGTTTAGGCCATGGCTGTGATCCTGTGACGCGTCGACGGCTTAATCTCTTTGAAATGAAAAAGGGGAAAGAGAAGAAAAAAAGATAAAACGAAATGACAACTCACATCTTTGACTCCAAACAGGGGAGAGGTCCTGGTGGCTGTGGACGCTTCTTGAAAATTAATCTACGTGTATGGTCCTATGTATGGTGTAATCGTAATCGTAATAAATTTTTTCGGATCTCGTTCGTACTCGTCGTCGTCGTCTTGACTGATAAATAAATATTTTATGCACTTGTTGAAGATTAAATGGGATGAATGAATGAGAGTCTTGTTTCCAGGCTCTAAGCTTGAGCGTAATGTTAGTTCATAAAGTTTCGTTCCAGTTTAGTTAAGCCAGGGCCAACACAGAGTACAGAATACAGAATCTTTCAAAAATGTCTGGTCTGGTTTTTCTCAGGGTCCAGGGGTCGTAGTTGTAGTCTTAAGGTTCCTTCGGAATGTAAAATGTAATGTAANAGAGTACAAAATACAGAATCTTTCAAAAATGTCTGGTCTGGTTTTTCTCAGGGTCCAGGGGTCGTAGTTGTAGTCTTAAGGTTCCTTCGGAATGTAAAATGTAATGTAATGCACTTTGTGTTTACTTAGAGCCTTGTCATCAAAGGTGACAGTTTTTCTTGGCTAAGGTTCCTTTATGAATAGGAAATGACAAACAAGGCACGACACTGCAGCAGCAGCACTGGGAAAAGAAATCCGAATTTTCAACAGACCTTTTCTTGTCCTTGTACCCTTTTAACTGTGATTTTCCTCAACGCTTCACTTTGTTCAAATAAATAATGATATTTTGATTTAAATTAAATTTTCACTCTCACTCACAAAATAATTTGACTGATTTTCTTTTGAACTGTGAATTATTTTGGTCCTGCTGATTACACTGATTAGTTTTAAAATTTGTACTCGTAGAGTTTCTTTTAGCTCGGTTTATGTATATGAGGAGGCTTAAGTGTTTTCTTTTTGGCTCTGGTTTCACTACTTGTTGCTTGGACTGAGGTTGAGTTGACTGACGAGGTTCTTGTGTCTCAGTTTTCTGCACTCACTCAGTTTGGATTAATTACTCCTAGTAGGTAAAAACTCGGAGCTTTGCCCTTTTGCTTTGTTTTGTTTATGCGTGATTTGTGGAGTTGGTCCTTGAATTTGAACTTGATATGTGAATGCGTTGAAAGATGCGTGTGTACCTGGGTTCTTGTTCTAATTGATTTGCTTTTAGTTTTGGGAGAAAGTTCTAGGTTTATAAATTGAAGGGGGTTGGTGTTAGAATCAATGATTATGGGTAAAGAGATAATTTGTGTATTATGAATGAAATGAGCGTGATTTAACTAGCGTGGGTCTGTCTAACATACATCCTCTCCTCTTCTGGAGACTGACTGAGCCAACTCTTCTCTCAAGACAAGCTCTTCCCAACCAGGACTTGGACTAAACCAAGAGCTCGGATAGGGTTGGTTGGACCAATTCATGGAGTTAGGTACTACTCTCTTCAGACTTCAACTCTGTGCCTGGCCTGATATCATCTGCGAAGCTAAACTCCAACCATGGTACAACATGGGGAAAAATAACGCCATTCTCGTAGGCCTTAGGCCGCCGAGCCGAAAGTATTCGTGGTTCCTCCATCACAAAATCCTTAGGAACCAAAAAAGACTCCAAGAGCACCAGTGGCAATGGCAACAGAGTAGTAGTAGTGGGAGAATCACCGGGGACGAATAAGTCGGGTGCGTTTCTTCCGATGAAGCAAAAACCAACGCCAAGACAAAGCTTCCTCAACCCCAGCAACACACGAGGAATATGCTCCCTTAAATAATCTCAAGGCAATGTACCAACATTCTTGCAAAAAATTATCATTGTTATGACCATGATTATCATTATGGATCTCAATGGCACAATGAAAAATTACACTCTGTGACCAAGAGAAAGTTTCCTTCAAAGAAAAGAGAATGCATAATCGTACATAGTTTTACGTTCCTGACTTTATGGCTAACAAGATCAGATCAGATCAGATCTGTTCTGTCCTTGAATCAAGTCCCACTTTTCCTAGGGAGAAATATGTTATGAAAAGGATGTTAACTCGTGTCGCGGACTATAAATTGCAAAAGGGGCTGGTTTGGGTTGGATCTGGTGAAAGCAGTGCTGGCTGATGTTGAGTTTTATTGACTTGACTCAATATTTTTCATCACCATGTTCATACAGGGTTAATTGGACTCGAGTCTTGTCATTGTAGAAAGACAAGCAAGAAAAAGTTAAGTTTGTTAAAAACCAACTAAGGTAAAATGATTGGATTCGCAATTTAATCAACTTGGGCGCGCGCACAAGGGATTTATTATTAATTGAGCGATGGTAATAGCAAATAGTGCAGGGTGTAGCTCTATACTTAAATTCTAATACGTACAATAATGACCGTGTTAAATTTATAACCTTTTGAAACACCCTGTATGGGTCATCCAAACTTTCCAACATGCAACACTCAATTTATTCGGACTAGTCATAGTCTATTCGCATTTTATTGAGTTAACTTGAGACGAGAGGAACGTTGAGAGCAATTGGTGCGGGGGTGATATGGGATCTGGCTTTGCTTATAATGTTTTTGTAGTCAGTCATACGTCCAAAGATCCAGCTCAAGTATTATCAGTATTAGCCCATGATACTTTCTCTTAAATAAACAATAATGGGATTGAATGAAAGGGAAAGGAGGGGGATGCAATCGACTCGGGAATTATATACTGTATTAAAAAGGAAGAAAAAGAAATAGGAATAATAATACTCTACTTTACCCTTAGCCTTGTCCCTCCACTTCACCAAATATAAAATTACGTAGGCTTCCATAATAGCTCTCCGTTCTTTCGTTTCGTTCTATTACTCCAACAACCCCTGAACTTACTTTCCCTTTGCTTTCTTTTCCATTATTAATGAGGAGGAAAAAACTAAAGGATTTCCCCTTACTCAGCTCATACTCCCTCATGCCATTTATTTATTAGATCGTATATTCAATTTTTGGCTTTTAAAAATTCTATCTTCTTTGAAAAACCATTTGGCGAGCTCTAATCAAATTGAAATGGTTCAGATTTGCATTTGCTGGTTTAAAAAAATCCTTACAGAAGAACATTAGAAGCATGTAAAAATGTAATCGTATTTGTAATTACACACCTGGGGGATTCTCTGCTCTCCATTTAGGCATAATATTTGCTGTGCGCATAATCTACTGCCTTCTGCCTTTTTTTTCCTAGCCAAAGTCACATTACATTGTTTAGCTTAGTTTTTTTCGTCGGTTCGGTCGGAGGCCGGTTTTAAAACTTTGGATGGAAGCGGAAGAGGAAGTAGAAGTAGAAACAAGAAAATCAATCCTAGCAAGTTCCTTCCTAAAGTTTAGTAACTTTTCCTAGACCTGGAAGCAAGTGGTATGGGGATGTTCAATGTTACGTTACGTTATGTTATCCCCTCATGTCCACACTCCATTATAGTAAACTTCATCTAAAGCATCGGCATCGCATTGGCATCTCCAAAAACTAAAAGTTTTGCTTTCACTTTTATTCTTCCTAGTTACCTGGTCTAGTGAATCGGAGTTGGAACTTGGATGGAAAAAGAAAACCGGATACGGGCTACGGGACTCTCAGTCAGAGTGATTGGATTCTTGAGTTGAGGAAAACAATTACATAATTAAAGTGGAAAATCGGCTAAGAGGGCGTGAGATTAAAAAATGTAGCATGCAGGAGGGAATGGGGAAAAATCAACTATGGATTTTTTTCACCCCCTTTTCCTGTCAATTCAATTTCAAGCTAACAGTTGCATTTTCAGTTGCAGTTGCATTTGTACAAGTAGAGGGTATTGCCCTTGCATTTCAGTTGCAGTTGTTCCTTCATTTCGTCCATTATTATTTTCCACCCCAAGCCATGCAACCCAAGAACAGAGTACAACTCCGAATAGTTTTTTCGGATCCCCTTTTCCTGAACAGAACAGGGAGTCTCGGGAATAAAATCAAGGGCTGACAAGGGAGTTCCCTATCCCATCTCGTAAACTCTAACCCTGCCTAGTAACTCAGGCCCACCCGAGGTATGCAACGTACCCTGATTCAAGTCCAGTCAGAGCAGTCACAATTTTAACAACCAGAAAAGCCTTTACGAGGAATGAAATGAAATGGTTCAAATACAATACAGTAGTAGTAGTAGAAGGGGTTTTTCAGCTTAAGAGGAATACGAAACCGACAGAGTAGTGAACTGAATATCTGGCTGTTACCCTTTTCCCACTTCCCATTTCCATTTACCCTCACACTTCAAATCCACTTCTCTACTCCTATTACTATTACTACTACAAAAGCAAACAGTGCTCTAGCCCTACCCAACACAATGCAAAAAATATCGTATAATACTTAAGGGAACGAGATGTGTGTTTTGGGCCTCATCATCAGGGGCTATGGGTGACCAACCGAGACGGACTCGGCCGACGAGGAAAGTTCTGTCCATGTTTAACTTCAAAACAAGATCACTTTCAAAGGACACATTTTATGCGATTTTTGAAATAAAGATTTATACAAAATATCTCATCAAACGAAATTTTTCATTCTGTGGGTGTATTTTCAAGTCGTAGATCAAGTTTGCACATAAAATTGACTAATGATTTCTGTACTTTGAAATAAAGGTTTTCCCAACAAAAAATGATAAGAAATACAATAACGTTTAAAAATTCAGGTATCAGGTTATTCGTCTCCCTTGTCGAAATCAACCCTCGTTTTATTCGATCGAAGAAGCATCCATCTATTCCTAGAATCGACAGTTTGAAATGTACTATTGAGTAGTTGAGTAAATGACACCAGTCAACCACTCCAGATTTCTAGGATTTGAATGGACATGGAAGAGTAAAGTGGTTTCCCTATTCCAATCCGATTTTGATTTGTAGCAGCTCCACTCATTCTTGTCTAGTTGGCTGAAACAATATTACATGATGGGGCAGTCAAGCTAAGCTGGCAAAATCACTGCTAGGGATTCACGATAGTATTCATATTTTGGCAATTTGTCTCAAATGAAATGAAAGGGCTTTAGGGAATCAGACATTTCTTATCATAAGTCATGTCTTTCTGAACAACTCTCCAGAATCACGATTCACAAGTCTATAGTCTACTACTAACGATTCCAGTCCTGCCCTCTACTTCAGAAAAATCAAAGCAATCATTTAAACTGGAGAATCGAATTTGTCCAGTACTAATTCGTTTCCTTAAAAATAGACTGTATTTTTAAATGACCAAGTGTTCAAGTAGTAGTAGAACGGAATTTGGATGCTCGTACTTATATTCTAGAATATTAATGAACACTAATCACGAGATATCAATTGAATTGTCAACGGCGGTGATTCTTACAGATAAAGAACACCGAATTTCTAAATGCGCTGGCATATTGGGTCCCAAAGCCCCACGAAACAAACTAATCTGTAGGACTTCATCCCAAGTTTCTTAATTTAGTTCAACATCCTGCAAAGGTTATCTATCCCTAAAGTCTGTCTCACTTATCTTACTTTTCAAAAATTCCAAGGTTCATTACATTACATCTTCACTGTTCAGTGTTCCACAGGAACCGGTGCCGTTGAACTGATTTCTACTTCCAACCTATCTGGGCATTTGTCTCCAAGGGAATGGTTGATTAGAGCCGACTTTTAAATAATGAGTTTACACAAGAGTTGAGAATAAAATGAATGTGTTGGAGCGTGGATGCGGATGCTAAAGAAAGAAAAAGTAGAGCATTCCAGCCATGGATCAATGTCACTGTGCTAATAAGAATTGAGCCAGCCAAAACTAAAGTGAGAATTCTTCCAACCTGGCCCAGATTGTTCAGTCACTATTATCTTCTACAAGTAGATTGAAATTCTTAGACTTTGTGTAAAATTAGAACTGCCATAAAAGTAGGGTAAACACCCGCGGATTAAATCCGATTCATCATGTTGATTGGTTTTTATAAAGTTGAATTTAGAAGATCAGAAAAGTCTTAATATCTGATACCCTATAGCTCCAAATAAGTATTGTTTAAAACTAGGCTAAAATTACCAATAATTATGATATCGACTACAGACGCACCCAGATATTGCTTGCTAGTATTGTGACACTTTTATTCAACGTACACCACAAATTTCCGAACAGCCTCTGGTTTAGTTTCAAAATATAATCTAATGAGGTTCACACTAAACCAGACATAAACGTGTACGTTAACAGATTTCTGACCTTTTGATGGATTGGATGTCTACATCCTTGGACCCAAGAGCTGTCGGTAACGCTCAATTTCCATAGCCCTCTCTTCCTTGAGTGTTTCTGTTTTCCACCAGTCAAATTTATTGGAGATGCCATCCATATCATGTGGAACAGCCTTTGTCTTCGGTTCGTTTTCATTTTTAGAACCCTGAAATAAAATAAGAAAAGCGAAGATAATTTTTAATTGATTTCCGAAAAGAAATTAATTATTGTCGAATATTTATTTACCTTCTGCTCGTAATCGTAAAAGATGATGTTCATATCATCTTCGCTGTGAACAACAAGTCTTCTTTCAAGGACGATTCCCTTGGCGTAAGACTGGAGCCACCATCCTGGCGGAGTTTCATCAGACAAATCGATGAGCTTTTTGACATCTTCTTTAGGCCTAAACTTGGGCAACGTCTGAGGTACAGGCTCTTGGCTAGGGTCAGGGTCAGGTTCAGCCTCAGCTACAGCTACTGGTCCCCCTACAACAGCTGCCGATGGTCGTCCTGATGAAGTAAATCCAGGAGTTCGGAAGGATGACAGGCATACTACAGAATCAGAATCTTCAGCGTCAGAGCCAGACTTGACCTGGCAATAAGAGAAGATTTAGGAAAATGAAAACCTAGAATTATGATCGTTTTTATAATATAAGCCTCACAGACTCGGGGTTGACATATTTATTAACAATGTAATGAAAAAATGAACATTAAATGTGACTACCACTATTTTATTACTTTACTCCATTTTCCGTATAATAATTAGGGCCTTTTGGTTACCTTTTTCACCTTGCCAGCCTTTTTGACCTTGCGATAGAGTATAAGTCCAAATTTTGTTTTGAGAGTACCAATCCAATCTTTGGGAAGTGAATGGAATGGAATTTTCATATTAAATGCCTCATAAATGGCACGACGAAGGAGACGTTTCTTGGTGAGGCGTCCACGTTCTTTTGCAGAAAGTTTATTCTTGTACCATTCTCCAATGCATTCAAAAAATAAATTGTGCTTTTTTAGAATGATTTTTAGTCCAGGTTTCTCCAACTCCAATTCTTCCTCTATTTCTCGAGGTCTCGAAGTGGTTGGAAGGGCCATAATTCAGAAGATTCGTGGCTCTGTTTTCATCAAATTAGAAACACAAAATATAATTAACAAAGTATAAAATAAATGAAGCAGTTGCACAAAGAAACTAAAGCTTGCTTACAATTTTTGTTGTCTTAACAGCTGTTAATTTTCTTTGTAAGATGAGTTGAGCTAGTTATTTGAGTGGGCAAGAAAAATATGGAATTTATTTAGTACACCGATTCGCTCAACATGAACTTTCTTAGAATGATTTTTAGTCCAGGTTTCTCCAACTCCAATTCTTCCTCTATTTCTCGAGGTCTCGAAGTGGTTGGAAGGGCCATAATTCAGAAGATTCGTGGCTATGTTTACATCAAATTAGAAACACAGAATACAATTAACAAAGTAAAATAAAATGAAGCAGTTGTACAAAGAAACTAAAACTTGCTTACAATTTTTGTGGTCTTAACAGGTGTTAATTTTCTTTGTAAGGTGAGTTGAGCTAGTTATTTGAGTGGGCAAGAAAAATATGGAATTTATTTAGTACACCGATTCGCTCAACATGAACTTTCTTCATCAAAATCTCAAGTATGAATGCTAATTACCATGTAGAAATGCTCAAGTTCTCTTCTGCCTTCCTTAACATGAAAACGTTTTCTTGTCCGACAATTGGAATTCTTACGATGAATGAATAACCAGGTAAACCGACAGTCTGAAAGTATCAGAATTTACCTTGAATAAAAACATCAGCACGAGAGCAGGACAAATTCTTGCTCAACTTACATACTTGGCATTCAAAATATTTTACAAAAATGTCATACAACATTGCTTTTCACAGCCACACCTGTGTTAACTTGTATGGTAGATAGAAGTACTATATCAATCTAAAATATTTTGAAGGTAAATGAAGCAATGAAAAAACCAGAAAATGTTCTGACCAGAAAATAAGTCCTGGGCCATGGGTGAACGAATGAGCAGATTAAATATTATTTATAGAGAATCATTATTGTGTAACCTAGTCATGTTTGCTCAGAAAATTGTTTGTGGAATAAATCTATTATTCATCCATAATTGTAGCATTTAATAAGGGAATGTCATTTTCAGGTTCGGATTCAATGGTTATTCCTTAATCTCAAGTCAGGGTTAAATCATGTCCTTGGGATGGCGGGCGGGGCACAGAGATGATTATTTCCTCTGGCTGGGATTCCCGGGCACTTCTCGGATTTTATTTTATTTTAGGAGCCAAAACTAAAGCGTCTTGCCCCATCCATTTTGCTACCATGCAAATTACATTGCATTTCTGCACATTGCAATCGTTTAGCTAGCAGAACCAGAGTAATTAGGATAGGAAGTGTGAAGCCTTGATTGTCAAAATTAGTCCAATGCCTGCCAGTGTGTGGTGCCCCCTTGGACGGAAGGAATGAAAGTTTTGTGGGTAGTGAATTTGAGAGCGAAACTGGTTAAAAGTAAAAAGTCACGTTGGTCTGGTCGTGGCGGAGTTTCGCTTAACCAGTGCAGTGCTAACCATTCAGTCACCCAAAGTGGAGTGCGCGGATTTTGACTCTAACACCTTGCAAAAAATATTTTTATTTTTATTATCATGAGTAGAGCCAAACATCGTGGCTATCATGAAATCCTAGTACTAATATTTTCATAAATACAAAAACTACCACGAGACTAATGCATTGGGCTCTAGTGCAGTTACAGTGCGCAATACAATTTCGATGTTGAAATTTTATTTTATATGCTGTTGCCCAAGCAAGTTATGTGATTGAAAATGATAAACAATGAAAATGAAGCAATCAAATGTTGATGCTGAAAGTGCCGGTTCTTTGAATAAAATAAATCCAACATTTCCAGGAATCAAATACATTTTCAGTTGAATCTTTCGGCAGTTCTTTGGACTCAGATTTCAATTTTGTCTTCGAACTTCTGAGACGTTTAGAAACATTGTTGTGCAAATATTGACTGGATAGATGCGTAGTTGCTTTCCCTCCAGCATGAGCGAAAAATTAGGTCATCAGGGAGACAAAATCGAAGTTTGAATTTGAATCCGCAACTCTTGCAAGGTAAAGTAAATCTAAGCCTGACATTTATTCTATAGAGGTATTTTGGCCATGGTAAAATGTTTTCTTCACAAGCTAAAACATGTAAAAATTGGGGTTGGTCTGCCTGCATAATTCTCTTTTTCCGACTCATTTTGGGTGGGATTTGCATTTTATTCCCTAAAAAGGGTTTTAGTCCAAATATGCATAATTCCTTGGACTTGGCCTTCATTCACATAACTAGCCCATCGACTACGATAATCTAATTAATAGATCACAGACATAATTTTAAACCACTAACTATAACTTGCTGACAGGTACGCGCTAGACTTGATCAGAATTGTAATACTAGCGATTAAATTCATATTCGTCTTGATTCTTCAAAAAGTTCCTTATTTTGTGACAATTCAGATTGAATTACCTGTCTTGACTCCCGTAACCTTGAGTATTATCTTATCGGTGGAATATTTTACGGTTTGCACTTGATTAAAAATTATAGAATCTGTAATTCTAAAGAAGCAAATTGAGTTACGTCATCGCCTTCAGCTGTTGTTAATATTCATCCAGATAATCTTTATTGAGGAAAATCAAGTGGGAAAATTTAGAGGTTGGGTAATAAATGAAACGTCGCAAAAAATTAAGACGGGTATTTGATATTTGTTGTTCATTATGATTCATGTGATGGTGATCCATGCTTATGGCTATGATCTTAGTTGCAAAAAAAGTTTATTTGGCATTTTGATGACCGTAATACGATTTGGCACAAAGACAAAATTTGGTAAACAAGAACATTTCATCCTGATGACTTCACTTCATTTACGTCGTCGTTCGTCTTTCAATACATTTTTCTACCTTGGTCTTTTATATTATGTCAATCAGTATATATATATATGCCATTTAGCTTAATATTTACACCGAAGAATTTATGCCATGCTAACGCATTATATCCGGTCCAGGTCCAGGGTCCCCCTGTACCGTAACATCTGAAAAATACACGTGCAATTTTTTCCCCTCTTGCAGATTTTATCACCCTACCTACCTGCACCTGTGAACGTGGACAAAAACCAAAACAAATCGAAGAGTGAATGAGTCAGAGAAAGTCAGTCGTAGCCATAATAATATAAAAAAATCAAGACGAAGGGGCAAGTGGCGTTGCGGGAATTAGGGAGGACATTTATTAGCTTTACGTTTACAACTTCCTCCTCCAGAAGCTCCGTACTCTTTAAACCCATAATCTCGATCTCATCTACCATCACTCGAAGATTCTGCTTCAACAAACCCACAACTCCCGAAACGGATTTTAAAGAAGCAACAACCAAAATGAAACCTCACGGAGATCGTGCATTTTTCCAAGTACCAGAAAATGTTGAGACCCCACGCCCTACTTTTTCAAATGTTTCCAAAACCGGAAAGAAACCACGTTCGAAATCTTCCTTGCTTAGAGGAAATGGAAGAGATCTGATTCACATGATTGAGATGAATATCATCGGAAAGGACACTGTCGTCGAAGGACCTTTTGGCGCAAGACGTGGTGAGTTTTGATGATTTTTTCCATTCTTGCATCTGGAAAATAATTTTACTTGCTTTTCGCGTAATCCTGCATTCAATTTCGGCTAACTAGCAATATCTGGTTAATGACGCCCTCTTAAGATTTAAGGCTATGCTAGCTAATAATGCAAGTCTCGTTCGTATGTAAAACACATGTTGAATCAATTTAAATGCAGTGACGATTATTATGAGTCATGCCCTAATAAATTCAAGGCGTTAATCTGTTTCTGCTAAACCTTGCCTTGCTTAAACTTTGTCCATGTGGAGGGCACGCAAGGCAGGATACAGAATTCTGTCCAAAATTATAACGTGCACATGGTTAAAGTTATAGTTAGACTAGCTCCGGTTTCCATATTCATTAGCCATTCTAAGTTTAGCCTGTGCGCTAATCATTCATTAGCCGCTATGGCATGAATGCATCTCATTTATGATTCAACACAACATAATGTTTACTTGCAAAAATCCATTCAAGCAAATCTCCTCGCTACTGAACTAAAATGTATGGTAGAATGGCAATTTAGATTGTGATATTTGTTGACGATTGACGAAATGGAAAATTTATATAACCGTGTGTGCATTCTGCAGGAACCTAATCAGCATTGCTTTATTAATCTGTCTCACCATACTTTGCGAATTTGAAAGGAAATGATAAATAACCGAATAAGTGCCACACATGGTGATTGCAATGCTTTAAAATGCCCGTCTAATAATTTATACTGAAAGCTAGGGAGTCAAAACAAAATTAGGAAAACATTCATTTTTTGTAATAAGTTCAGTCAGACAACGTGTTGTTGCGTAAAAGAGTTTCGTTTTATAGTAATATTAGCATCTATAAATACAAGACCAAGGTTAACGACGCAGAATAATAATGTTTCTTCGTTCTCACATCAGACGGAGAAAGTAAAATTGTAGTTAGTGTTGTTTTTATGTTCATTCACAAAATCTGGAGTTCGTGTAGATGAAAGCACTTGACTGGGCGTGCATAATTTTACTACAAATGCAAAGCATGTGTGAGTGACATTCGTCCTATTTAATATTAAAGCCTGAACTTTGATTTAAAACCAGAATCAAAATTTGCTAGGACTAGCAGCATGTATAGTCTAGTCTAGAGGACATGTGTGAATTTGTTGATGATCTCATATTCGGTTTAATTTGTTTGTCTACAAAAACCGGTTCGGTTCAGCCGAGGTTATTCCAAGCAATAGCAATACCTAGCCAAGGGGGTCAAAAAGCTAGACTCGTGCAAAATGATAATACCCGTTCCCAATTCACTCGTTAATCTCGTGGTGTTGCGGTTAGGATTATTTTGTACGGCTAGCTTAGCTAGCATCCATGTCGATGGAATCTTTTAGAAACAGAAATAAACAAAAGAAGATACTGGAGGGGCTGCTGCTGAGCTAGCCTAAACGTTAAACTAGAACTAACCTTTGAACTCTTCAGTTTGGCTCACATGAAAATAAATATTTAGCCTTGGCCCATCTTGACAGAGCGTGAGATTTTGAAATGAATGTTAACAGGACGACGGACATGAGTGATAAGAATTGCAAATATGTAAAAAAATAAAACGAACTTGACATTTATGCAAGGGCAATGGAATTATGTTCTAGGAATTTGTGATTTTAATTCCCGTCTCGTCCGAAGTCTAAGACGTAGATTTGTTGACATAAACTAATGCGCTTGATAGATAATATGCTTGAGCTAATATGACAGTATCTAGAATATCTGTCTGATTTGGGAAATATTGTTGATCTTCTTCCAATTTATCCGTGTATTGAAACTGCGAATATAAAATTGCGAAACAATTCTTCGTTTTGTAAATTCGTTTGATTGAATGACAAAACGTAGTTTCTCCCTCCCACAAGCTATAGAGCTAAATATTTGGAATTGAAATTGGAATAGAATGCACATCGAGACTAGTTTTGTCTGGTCTGGAGTTTTAATTGCCACTAATTCAGTTCATATGTATTCATTTATTCCTTTCAAGTTTACTTAACTTGAGGTTCATAGTCCCTGACATGATTCTATTTTTTCTCAGCCTTGAAATGGATGGGTACTTTTAACTTGAGTAAAAATAGGGATTGCAAAAATTTGCAAATTTGTTTGCAGACCCACTTCAGCCAGAGTTATTACTAAAAGTAGTATACCACAGTAAATTAAATTCTGTCTGTCTGAGTCAGCCAGCGGCGTGTTCTTAACAAAAATCAGGGAGAAAATTGAATTTCCTTGAGTTTAACTTTTATTAGATACAGATCCAAAAACCAATGCCGCGTGTGTTAATTGCTTTGATTGTTTTGTCAGATTTTTTAAAATTATTTGGAGGTTCAGATAGTTCAAATATTTGGAAAATTCCAGCCACTAAGGACTCATGGCCATGAATGAGAAGCATAGGATATTATTGTTATTGCAACTTTTCCATGAGGGAAAAATAGAATTCGAATGTCACGTTTCGTCTCGTGGATGTTCTGAATGACGTATAGCTCGTTTCTGTATGAGCAGACACGAGCATTATCTAAGCCAAATCGGTTGTGCAAAATTTCTTCGCTGTACTACTAGCACGTGGGTACACTTGTGTACGAAGTGTTTAATTTCACTTTTATTTGGGGAGGGTAAGGCGAACATGAATAAAAATAAACTAAACTAAAGTTACCCTTGAAGACATTCGCGTGGCAACTCTTACAAAACTCTTGAGAAGGATTTTTAACTTTTTTTCTAACGGGATATAATTAATATGCCTTTGAGTCCGCCAGTGGCCGTGCTGCTAGTGATTTTAGGAAACGACGCTCTCAACCTCAGCTCCCTTTCTTTTCTGGTTTAAACGAGTTAAGATATCATCAGATCTATTTTTG
>WJEZ01002074.1:0-14685 GCA_009869925.1 Thalassaphorura encarpata | reverse complement strand
ATACCATAACGTTCAATTTCCGACCCAAATAGCTTGATTTCTGAAAGGCAACTCTAATGTGGGAAATTTAATCGGCATAATTTGTATAACCAAATAATTGACATATTCTTATACTTTCAGAGTTGGGACAATGGATCATGTGTTCGTGCTGAAAATTAAAATTATAGCCCAAATTTAGCATTTTAATATAACAATATTTCTCAAGCCGTCATCAATGAGATAGATGTTTCATGTGAATTATTCAGGATTCGATTCGAGTCTGCCTGAAATGAAGGAAACCGGAAGCTCGAGGGACAAAGAGTCACGGTGTGTCTTATCGAAATAAGTTTGGTGGGGTAGTCAACCGTGCGTGACGGGCAGACAAAGTCTGACGACTACCGGGGTATCATTATATTTGTGTAGCAAAAGACAGGAGTCGTCCGAGAACAATGGAGCCAGAATAATTTGAACAATTGGACAGTCATCATCTCATTTTTTATTTATCCATCTCAATTTTCAGGATCATGGGAAACGACCGTGGCACTGGTAGGCACCAACGTAAGATTATTTGAGAGGCAAAATGGTCTTGGTCTGGTCACCCAGGACCCAGACTAGACTTTCTAACACGCACTTTTTTTTAGTAATCCGAAATAAAAATCATTCCAGAATTGAGAATTTTGTGTAGTAGTGGGTAATTTTGTGAACAATTTTGAACTTGAGTTTTTATTCATTCGTTACGACCACTGCAAGAAAGACGATCCCGGGATGAGGATTTAAAGTGCCTGAAAGGAGTTGGTTGTTAGTTGGTAATTAACTTTGATAAGAGAATCTTATTAGCATGAAGATAAAATGTAAGTGGGTCACGTAGTGCTTTCCATGTCTATTACCAAAACTTCAACCACCGCACCACTGCAAACAAATAATCTGATCAGTCGCATTTCAACAGTCCAGTCAACCGGAGAAGTGCTAAGTGCACTTAATGGACTTATGATGTTTTGGTTGAAATCTAAAAACAACAGTACATTTTGAAACCCTATTCAACTCCAATTTTATCAATGGGTTGGACGGACGGACTGAAATTCAATTAGTATTTTAACGGATGTATCACTTTCTCAATCAGTGTGTCACCATCTAACTATGTCCAATACTTTTAGGGCTTAAGAACTGATGGCTGTTTTCCTTTGAAGTGTTCAATTTTAGTGCTTAGGAATAATTATCTTAGTTTTGATTGTAATATTTTGCTTAATTCTTTTTGGATTTGACCGAAATCTAAACTTTTAGGAACATATGACCTGAGGCGTTACATTGAAAAAGTTCTGTCGATTTTCTCACTCATTAGGTGTTACGCCCATACAATTATATCCCCAAATGCCCGAACCTAGTCTGGACTGGAGGGTGAATTGATGAGATTGTGATAGGAGCAATTGGAATTCCACGCCTAGCTAGCGTTACACTTCATCCTGTTGTATCTTAAAATTCAGAGTAGGCAGGGTGGATGTGGTAAGTAGTTTCCACATGCATGGATTCCTGGAAGGTGATGAGAGGAACCACGTGTGAAGTCTTGGTCTCACAAAGTGGAAATTCTTGTCATAAGAAGAGGAGAGGAGGGAAGAGACCGTGACATGTTCCATACCTTGCATTCCCCATCTCCATCACCAACATGCATCCATGTCCAAATAATTCTCCAAGTGAGTTTTTTGTCACTCTGCAAGACAGTTGACAAAAAGTTCAACCAAGGATGACAAGGGTCCTTATATTCCTCTCTCTAAACACTTGAATCAAGTGTCCTCCCCTTAAAAACTCATCATTGGCCACTGGAACGAAAAACTAGTAGCCGAGTCACGTAACTGAAAATTTTCTCCATGAGGTTTCCGGTTTTGCAAGTTAAATTAAATTTAATTGCTGTTAATGAAGAGTAGGATGTGACCCTTGATATCCATGTCCAAATAATTCTCCAAGTGAGTTTTTTGTCACTCTGCAAGACAGTTGACAAAAAGTTCAACCAAGGATGACAAGGGTACTTCTTTTCCTCTCTCTAAACACTTGAATCAAGTGTCCTCCCCTTAAAAACTCATCATTGGCCACTGGAACAAAAAACTAGTAGCCGAGTCACGTAACTGAAAATTTTCTCCATGACGTTTCCGGTTTTGCAAGTTAAATTAAATTTAATTGCTGTTAATAAAGAGTAGGATTTTGACCCTTGAGAAAAAATAATTATCATTGGGTGATGAATAATTTTTGGAGTTCACAGAGGACTTGACACTTGACGCTAGCAGCACCTGGGAAGTTTAGAATATGTTGATTGGAAAAATCTAGCTTATTTAATATGCACAGAGCGTGGAATGCATTCGAGAGTTAAATAAATATTATCAGACTTTGCCTTGTTTTCATTCGATTTTGATGTGTGGACTTTGCGCGGCTGAATAAATAATTTTGACCTCTCTTATCTTGGAACTATATTAAGACAGTGAAATTATAATTATGTTCACCAAATCATACACAAATAATTTGTGTGATTAAGTACGAATGAATTAAAAGGGTAGGGATGTAAATATTAAATCTAGCAATAGAGCTATCCGAGGAGATGAAGAATTTTTCCAGATTCACTTAAATGTGTTGATTTTTTCTGAATGAAGATAAAGAAAGGCGTTGGGATAACTCCTTGGTTAGTTATAGTGTTTGTAAGTGTGGTATGGAGAAAGATACGATGAATGGTTGATGAGTGGTTGTTATCAAGTGACAGGTGAGTGTCATTAGTGTGGCTTGTAGAGAAAATGAATTATTCGAATGTCTCAAGGGATGTTGCAGCAGCCGCTCTAATCCAAACCGGCATGAATAAGAATGCACTCATATAGTTACGCACATTCTGATTCCTATAGGAAGTTTTGGGATTGGAATTTAAACAAAACTGGCTAAACAACTTCTTAAGACATCCATTCGGCATTTGCTTCCACTCCACCCTTCTACTGGCTTTCTTCGGTTCTCCTTATATAACCATTGTTTATATATTTGAATTATGTTATGGATGTGTGCTGTGTAAACAGGAAGGAAACTCCAGTAGTTATTCAGGGATGTGCATCGTTTGACCTTTCAAAAGCCTCCCTTCTTTACAAAGTAACGCAATGTGCATTGAAACCCTTCAAATATTAACTTAGGGCATTAGTTTTAACATTCTGTTAATTAAACTCTACACAGATACAGCAGATTATCTTTCTTCTATCTGACTTCTATAGCCATTAAAGTCTGCTTATGAGTTCCAGCCTTATTTTCTGCAGTTATTGTAAGCAAATTCGATCCACTGTAATCAGACCTACGAATAAATCCTTGTTTCCTTTGATGACGATCTTGCGGCTTAATAAACAAAGGAAGTCTTGTTGGTGCTAGACTAAACAAATAATCTTATCCCCACTCAAGCAGTTAAAATTAACACACTAAGCAATCATGAAAGTATATGGGTGACGCATTTGTTGATCTAAATTAACATTTCGTAGTTTTAAGAAAAGTCACGTCCTGAGCTCATTAATCAGTCATCTATTTGGATAAACATAAAGTGCCGTCCCGTCCTCTGGATGAGTAATTATTTGTCAATAGCAGATGAAGATTATGCTATATCACGGTGTGAAAATTTAAGTCATCTGAGATACAAAGTTTTGTTGAGTTTTGGTTTACATTTCATGCATAAGATCAGCCAATACATTTATTCAATGTTTAGGTTGAAACAAGAAGTATTGATGCCTGCGAATAAGAAAAATAAACAAGCGAATGAATTATGATTAAATACAAAGTAAACATGTAATACTCACAAACGCTCCTAAGGACCAACTACAAGGAATGACTTGCTCTCAAATTGTCGCCTGGTTTTTAGATCCAGACGAATTTAATTGTATGTAGCACGAAAGGAAATTATCACTAATCGTTTGCACGTATCTGTCAGACCTCAAGTTCAGACTCAGACTCCAGTCGGTTCCGACAGTTTTCCTTTGTATTTTCAGCGCACAGCTGAAGCAGGTGTGAATGGCATCCGTCAGATTCGGACGGAGGAATTGATTCATATATCAAATTGAGAGATGTATCCTTCATAGTTTGATAATGTGAAGATGACTCAGGCTCAGGCTCATGATGATCCTCATCTGTGTGCCCATCTGCTCCAGCTGCATCGTCTCGACCACGACGCTCTACATTGTTGTTGTAGTACATTGCGGCATGACTGAAAATAACCAAAAATTTAAAAAAAAATTTGTTTAATGTGATAATTGCTTTAATTAGTTAGATTCTTCATCTTTAGTTATTTAAAATGAATGTGATCCATTGTAGGTAATAGTTTTGAGATCATTTTGGTTTGTGACATATTTTTTAAATTAAAAAACAAGCATATCTTAAATCCAAATCCTGCAAAATTCTAGTTTCGTTGGCCTGGTTTCAGAATAACAAACAACTCAATTTTACTTTGTAATTTAGGTCTTGAAAATATTGTAGAATGATTTCTTGCTGATCTTTGAGTGATATTCACAACTAATGGAAAAATCAGAGGAAGCAGCGTTTGCGAAATACGTTCGCAAGATGAAGCAAGAAATGTTTTCGGGCCCTGTGAATAGTTTAGTGAAAGTAAGTCCTACTTCATTTGAATCCTGATATTGAAATTGAAGCAGAGTCAAACTAATACGAGTTTATGTATCAAATGATCAGACTAGGGCAGGATGTTGCTGTATATCGACTGTCATCACTCTTTTTGCAATAACAGTTGTTTTTCTCTTCACTGGCTTAAATCATTCCAACATGGAAATCGAGATAGACACTTATGAGGAAAGTCACCAAGTAATGCCATCAGATGTATCTCGTGAAGGTAATTTTACTTTTAAATTTCTTTGACCCCAAAATTTAAAATCTTGACAAACGATGTCCCTGAAAAAATATAAATTCAGAATTTATGTTAATCGAATTCTAGTCAACCAACCATTTTGCGAAATATTTTCTGTCAAGACTCCCAAGAATGATCGATTGGANACCATTTTGCGAAATATTTTCTGTCAAAACTCCCAAGAATGATCGATTGGACGGAGCTCTATGTAATCCTCGCCGCCAGAGAACTAGTGTGATGGAATTATCTGACGGAAATACTGTAAATTTTATTTCAAATATGATCTATCGGCATTAATTTGCTTGTGGTAGGGTAATTCTAGTCATATTCTTAACAATAGGTTCTGAGCAAGGTAATTGGAAGTAAATGCATGACATGCTGTTTCAAGAAGATCGTATTAATAGACAACCATTTTAGACGGTATTTGACGTGTTTTAAAATTTCTTGTCACAATAATAATTACGTTTACTAATAATTATTTCTTAAAATTCAAAGTACAAAACAATGTTTTCCTATCTCCACAATTCGAGTGTTTTCTCCAACTGAAATTGCAATGCTTCAAACATTTTGCACAAATGAATGCAATAAATCGGGTAGGTTCTGAGCAAGGTAATTGGAAGTAAATGCATGACATGCTGTTTCAAGAAGATCGTTTTAGTAGACAACCATTTTAGACGGTATTTGACGTGTTTTAAAATTTCTTGTAACAATAATAATTACGTTGACTAATAATTATTTCTTAAAATTCAAAGTACAAAACAATGTTTTCCTATCTCCACAATTCGAGTGTTTTCTACAACTGAAATTGCAATGCTACAAACATTTTGCACAAATGAATGCAATAAATCGGGCGTGAAAAAGAATTTACAAAAAACATCAACTGCTCTTCATGCTTTGTTCCCGGTGACTACACAAGTGACCCAGAAAATGAAATTTTGGAACCACCGGAAGAAGAAACTTGAAACGGAATACCCAAACTCAAAGAAGGAATCTAAAATTACTCGAATGATTCTTCTTAACATTGAAAATCTTTCTCGTCAACAAGCCCGTCTTTATTTGCCCCAGACGCTAGGTATCCTTAAGGAGTTTGGATTTATTGAAATGAAGGGATTTTCTCAAGTGAGTGCAGACCCTGCCACCAATACAATTGCATCATTGACAGGACTTAAGGCAAAACAATGGGATTTGGCATGCTCGTACTCAAAACTCCGACATCTTGATCAATGTCCATTTATTTGGAAAATGTTGGATGCATCCCATTACATCACATCCTACGTTCAGGATACATCCATCTTTAATTCTGCCAAGCCTGGAAACAATCAAACACTACGTGACTTTGAAATGAGTCCTGCCGATTACTTCCTCGAACATGGTCTATACAAATCAATGGTAAGATTAAGATGATTATGGTAAAATAATGCTTGCTTACTGACTGAATTTGACTTGATTTATCTCAAACAGATCAATCAGACTTCTGCGAACTGTCGCTATTCTGACTCCATCAAAACGCTTTTGGAGTTCTCCAGTAGAATAAATCAAAAGTTTTTGGATTATCCTCTCTTTTCGTTCACTTCTTGATTTATCTCAAACAGATTAATCAGACTTCTGCGAACTGTCGCTATTCTGACTCCATCAAAACGCTTTTGGAGTTCTCCAGTAGAATAAATCAAAAGTTTTTGGATTATCCTCTCTTTTCGTTCACTCGAATCGGAAGTGTAAATTATTCGAGAGCAGAATATGATTTGGACTATAAGTTGAAGAATTTCCTGCTTACCCTGAAGAGCTCCCTCAAACAATCGCTTGTAGTTGTTTACAGTAATTATGGCTTCCGAATGTCAATGAATAAACAACCAGGAGGAATTTCGAATACTTTTGAGCCCATTTTATTCATGAGTCTTCCAGAGCATTTGAAGGGCGATTTCGCTAGAAATTTGATGTTAAATGCTGGGCGATTGACAACTATGTTTGATTTGTATCGTACACTGGATCATGTAGCAAGACTAAGCCACATTGAATTAGGAAAAACTGATTCTATTAAGACTGAAGAATTCAAGAAACGACGAATTGGATCATCCCTTCTAAATCTTGTTTCGACGCAACGGAATTGTCAAGATGCTCATATTTCGGAAGAAGCATGCCCATGCAATTTGAATCCTATCTCTGGAAAATATAATCTTACGATGAAAGTACGAACTGACATTAGTGAAGAAGTCTTGGGAAAATTGAACAGCTTGATTCCAAATAAGAATCTGTGCGCAACATTTGCTTTGAAATGGTTGGACAATATCATTCCAATTAGGAATTCACCGGAGCAATTAGATGTGCTCGTTCAATATCGAGTTGGAGTAAAGAGTGAGGTTTACAATAGAAAAGAAATGTCCTTGGAGCAAAGGATTCGCATTGATCAAAAGTCGTTGAAATTGGAAGCTATTGGAATGCCAGTGTGGACTGCGAGATCGGAAGGAAATGATAATAAATGTCTCCAATTCGTGGATGCATTCTACATGAAAAAACAATTCTGCGTTTGCAAATCTCCAGAAAATTTACTCATTGGCGTTGGCCAACCATGAGGAGTCATGAAATATTGAAATTATACAATACAATTAATTCAAATTTAACTCAAACCTGAATCGAATGTGAAATCAAACCCTTCGTTCAGAAAATGCTAAGACACTGACACTACATAAACCATAAATGTCAAGAATTTGAATAAAATATTGAAAAAGCTCGATGCGACTGTCGTGTTATCGTTATGATTTCAGCTTTTTCAGAATATTGTTGAAAATTAGTGTGATTTGCATTAGGTCTAAACATTCTAGCAATTCGCAATTAAATCTAAGATTTTGTTACCTTTGTTCCCTCCGAAGAATGTAAAATCCTATTGCACTGATCACAACGACTACGACAGCTCCTCCAATGAGAAAGGAGCTGGCCAGGGGTGAAATGAGAGGAGAGTTATCACTACTCGACCCTGAAGACTTTCTTAAGTTCATGTTATTCCAGACTCCAAAGGCGTCTTCATTGTGAGGGTGANACTACGACAGCTCCTCCAATGAGAAAGGAGCTGGCCAGGGGTGAAATGAGAGGAGAGTTATCACCACTCGACCCTGAAGACTTTCTTAAGTTCATGTTATTCCAGACTCCAAAGGCGTCTTCATTGTGAGGGTGACTGTCCGACTTTGTTTTTTCGTGACGACCCCCTGCGTCTTTGCCAGCGTCTTCCACATTCAACTTCTCATCATAGTCATTTCTAGCCACGACACTGTTATGATTTATCGATGTAGTTATGTCTGTAAAATCATCATCATTATTGAATTTAGGTTGCCGAAAATAATGCAGTATAACAATTTCAATGATTTTACCGAAAGATGCTGCAGTCGTGATTACTTTCCTAGTCCGAAATACACCAGCATTGCATAAATCCGTATTACAGCAACTCACACGTGGCCATAATTTTACGTTTTTGGGCTTCCGATTTTCACATAATAAGTTTTCTCCGATTCCACCGCTAAAATATTTAAATGAAAATTCTTAGAATATAATTTCTTATATTTTGAGCATTTAACAATATTTAAGCCTGAAATATTATCGCCTTCAATTTTGACTCCTAGAGGTGACTAAAATTTTTGAAACCCTTTATCAAGCCAAGAGAATGGAGACAGATCCATTAGGAGTTACTTAGCAGTGGTGACATTTTTTTTGTTTCTCTCTCATAATGTGTCGGCCAAGCTCCAATTAATCTTATCAACATCAGTACTGGAGCCTCCGCTAGACCATAGTCTCACCATTCTACTTCATATGTGAGACGCTAAATATATTATCGCCTTCAACTTTGACTCCTGGAGGTGACTAAAATTTTTGAAACCCTTTATCAAGCCAAGAGAATGGAGACAGATCCATTAGGAGTTACTTAGCAGTGGTGACATTTTTTTGTTTCTCTCTCATAATGTGTCGGCCAAGCTCCAATTAATCTTATCAACCACAGTCCTGGAGCCTCCGCTAGACCATAGTCTCACCATTTTACTTCATATGTGAGACGCTAAACTTTTTTCCTTCTTTTCGGAACTTCCCAGATTAGATTACATTTCTTTCAAGTCTGAGTGCACCAATGGGAATGGAAATCCCACGGACATGAACAACTACTTGAAATGACATTAGACAGCTGTGCAACATCAATTTTACAAAAGTCTTAAAGTTAGTTGGTGCAAATAAGTTCAATATATGACAAGGTTGGGTACAAATTTCCAACGCTCCGTAAGGCTTTTGAAAGTGTTGCACATTGCATCACCCTTCGGATCGGATTTTGGGGAACTCCTCTAATAGCGTGGTGCCTTGATGTGCTCCCATTATTTTTATTTACAAAACAAAGCAAGGGAGGATGTAGGATGTTAATGAAAAGTAATCTCGGGTTCTCCTGACCAGGTTCTGAGCTTAGAAGAAAAGTTTCAACCCTCAAAGATACTGTAAGAGAGAAAAACGTCTATAGAAAGGGATGTGAGGAAAATATTATATAATTGTTATCAAATCGGACCTTCATTGCACTCTGGAGCTGACTGTATAGTAGTTAATGGTGGCAATTAAGTGAATTGTATCCCCCTAGTAGAAAAGTTTCAACCCTCAAAGATACTGCAAGAGAGAAAAACGTCTATAGAAAGGGATATGAGGAAAATATTATATAATTGTTATCAAATCGGACCTTCATTGCACTCTGGAGCTGACTGTATAGTAGTTAATGGTGGCAATTAAGTGAATTGTATCCCCCTAGTCATTAAATCGGAATTCCTTTCTTCTAAATGTATATGTGCACTTAAAGTAAGACAGTTTTAAGTAACTCATGAATAACACTTCCTGATAAGTAGGGACAGAGTGCATAGGGTTGGTCACATAGATGCTTCGTATAGGTGAAAGGTGTAAAGTACGCGGATGATGAGTGGACCCGTAAGACTCCCTAATGCGTGTTACTTTACCTAATGCATCCTTTGCTGACCGGAGGTCTTCCATCTTCATAGTCAATTATTTGTGTATAGCACATTCCACTGGTGAGACATGTTGTCGCATTCCCATTAATCCCCTCAATCCGTGGAACACAGTCGGATGTGTTACAAACGCACCGTATCAGACGTAAATTATTTCCTCCACTAGGTTCACCCATTCCTCCGACATAGTAAGCATCCGATATTTTTACACTGGACGTCTTTTCACTATTTCCATCATCAAGACTCAAGTCAGTACTAATTTCTGAAAATTATATAAAAATGGAAATATTATGATTTAATATATACTTTTAATAAATTAACTGATAAACTGTTAATAAATTAAAATACATCTAATTATCTTAGAGTTCATACAATTTCAACTCTAGACAAATTATGGATATGCTGGTAGTAATAAAAGCCTTAATCATTTCTATTAGTTTAGGTTTATTGTTTTTATAACAGTATTTTGGGTAGAATTTCTATTGAAATCAGCAAGTAAAATTAACACTCGAAACGATTAAATCGAGCCCGAGGATATTATTTAAGGGTGTTGTAGGGTTCTTAGGAACGTCTGGTCTATAAACTTTTATAACCAGTAACGATAGTTGACAGGAAAAGAGGAGATAGTAATCACTATTTCACTGTCGCTCCCTCCTTTCCTTTGCCTGTAGGCCAGATTCTTTGATTTTCTTCTCATTCGTAGAACCAACGATTTCCTCAAAGCAAAAGCATCAAGTTTGAACATTTTTCTTTGGTGGGCTGGTTAGGACATTCTTTCTTTTCTTAAATGATAGGCTAGGAAGGAAAGAAGCAGACGCTCTCTTGAAGAATGTGACACAAGTCTCCACTTTACAAGTTTTGTGTTTTACTTTTATTTTTTCTTTCGTCCAATCCTCCCTGCTTTTACCGATTCTTATGCCTGGAGACCCTGTTTTTTTACAAACCCAACCTTTCTGCTATTTGCATCACCTTATACCAGCTTAATTCGTTCAGAAAGAGACATTTTAGTCTCCACTAAGGTTTGATAGCTTTAGGGCGAGACAGACATATTAAAATATAGAGGAATAGATGAAATAAACCAAAGAAAAATATTAACAGAATCATTTCAAGGATTAATAAGACGTTAATTAATACAAAATATTCCAAAACAAAGTGAATCTGTAAGGTAGTGGTTATGTGTAATGTGAAAAGTTAGACAGGACTTATTTGGTCACATGAGATATAACTAGAAGGCCGTAAAGAAACTCAACAATTGATTCGGTTTATTTATTGCCTTTGAAAAATATTTTCAGAAGGTAAGGGCAATCTAAGAACTATAGGAAGGGAGCATTCAATTTACCATAAGGAAATCTATTGAAAGAAAAACGGTGAAGGATGAACTTGATTGACTCTTTAAAAGGGGCTTTGAATTGGAATGGAAAAAGTGACTTGAATTCAAGTGAAGTCCTCCTGATTCTCTGATGTGGTCCTCAGCGCGTCCTTTTCCTTTCCGTTCACTTGAGTGATGCCCCCATTATTCTCCTTTTGTTAATTGTTGCCCAAATATTTGCTTTTCAATTTCTTCGCTTGATCAACTCACCTCAACCCTTTTTTTTTCCTTAACAAACATGTTGAACCGCCCAACGTTCTTAAAAAGATTCAAACCTTTCGTATTTGGTTTGGGTTCTAATCACATCATCTTCATCATGAGCATTTGAAAAGATTGTTTAACAGTTTAGATCTAACAATAGACTGTATTCTACAAGAGTATAATTATGACTTCTTTTAAAAACTCAAACGATCCTTTATGCGGAAGAAATTCGAGCATTTGAGTATTCAACGTTTTTAGTACCCAATTTGTTTTTTGTTCTTTCATTTCATTTTGACTGATAATACAGGCAGAAAACGTTTGCCCAATTTCTTAAACAAAACCAGCTGTTATTAAAATGGAATTGTAAACATGTAAATTATAATAGAAATGAGAAAACACACCTTGACTGGTTTGAAAAGATTGTTTAACAGTTTAGATCTAACAATAGACTGTTTTCTACAAGAGTATAATTATGACTTCTTTTAAAAACTCAAACGATCCTTTATGCGGAAGAAATTCGGGCATTTGAGTATTCAACGTTTTTAGTACCCAATTTGTTTTTTTGTTCTTTCATTTCATTTTGACTGATAATACAGACCGAAAACGTTTGCCCAATTTCTTAAACAAAACCAGCTGTTATTAAAATGGAATTGTTAAACATGTAAATTATAATAGAAATGAGAAAACACACCTTGACTGGTAGAACGAAGTGTATTTAAAAAAGGAACAATTGGAATTGGACGTTTATTATTATTTCTGTTGGTGGCTGCGGAGAGCTTCAAGGCGTCATCAACACGACGCGGGTACACTTCTGAGGACTCCAACTGTGTAAATTCTCTCAGACTCCTCATTTGGTTTTTCTCAACCCCAGAAGAATATTGACTGTCTGTTCTCGCACCATTTTGATCGTTTAGGGTCGATGCTGAAGGATTATTATAATTCCTTGCCGTGAACTTTGGGGTGGTCAAAGAAAAAGGCGACGACAGCGACGGCGTGAACAAGATGAAGAGAAAGGCAATGACAGTTGAAACCATTCCTTGTGCTGGACAATGCGTTAGTTTTATATGCTGCACTTGGTCAAGTTACATGATTATTGCATGTGGTAACAAATTAAATCCGTTCTCCTCTATTTTTAATTTCATCACAAATAAAAGATCTGAACTGGCAAACTCTTGCCTCAGTAGTTCCCATATTTTTGGATTATCCTTCTCATCGCAATCGCAACAATCACTGTCCTTACATCCGACATTAATATTGACGAACACAGGTGGATGAACTATAAACAGTACAAACTATGTTTCAGAATGAAACATTTCGGTTATCCGACTTAAACGTGTCTACACAGGTCAGGTCACTGACTGACAAGGCCGAGAAAAAACTTCACTGTATAACTAAGCATCAAATATAATTAATTTTAACACAATTATCTCGGATTGTCTTTCAAGCTATTGGTATTGCCTCTGAATAGCAAACACTGCACTGCTGTCCTAGTCTTTATCACACACTTTAGGCAACGCCAGAATTTGCAATTTTATTAGTATGTATTAAAACTAGCAATGGCGAAAATTGTACGATCTGAATCTGAAATACAACTGTATACAAATTACGTACTTCGCAAGTTCAACCTTCAAAATATTTGGCAAGGAATTCCAACGCGTTTCAATGCTCTTCACATTTTTCCGCACCCTTATGTTACATCAAATGTGATTTGCATTATTAAAGCAGAATTATTGCAAGTTACTTGCTTGACCGGTTCACTTCCTCAGAAATTATACGAAGTCAACTTACAAACCTAGGATGGGAGGTTTCAGATTAACTAAACTATTGTGACTCGTTTCAAGTCTTTTTATTATGAGCCAACCTCATCGGCAATTTACTTACAAAGTCTGTAATTCGAGCTTAGAAATTCGTACGGCTATTCTGAGACGTAATTGCTGTTTAAACATCTTCGTAAGGTTAATTTACGGTTTAATTAAAGACCGAATGTACGCTAGATCCGATTAATTTAATGGAATTGACGACAATGTGAACAATTTTGTGGATATATTAAACCAATATTTGCAATACTAAAATATTTACTTTCTCTCCCCTTAGTTGACATTTAATTTCACTGTACAAAAACTCTACCCTTCCTGTTTAAGTATGCCAGGTATTAGGCCTAGGTATTATTTGTAATTAAGTTGCATTTGTGATTAAAAGAAGCCATTACAATTAAATTTATCGACAGAGATGTTAACTACCAGACCATTCTATAACGAACTGTCAACTGAACTCAGCTGAGATGTGCTAATAAATATAAAGAACAGGGGCCACGAACTTGTGTTCGTGTAGTGGTTAAACTCGAACTCGGGTTTTATTTATTCGCTTGTATAAAAATCCAAATCCAGTTAAGTCTCGTGGGTACATTCTCTAATATTTTTACGAGGAGCTTGGTTTATTTTTCATAAATTTTTAGAAATTATCTCGTGTATTCAGGTAATATTGATTTAGTACTTACAAATAATCGCGAAACGCAAGTTCTGATAGAAATTCTGAAATAGTTTTAACAATGGTTTCTGGTTGAGTAAGATGAATATAATGACTTCCTTCCACTTGAACAATACGAAATGATTTGCCTCTACCTTGGTAAATACTTTTAGCCTTTTGAACATCATTATTACTTGGTAAATCTTCATTGTGGGGTGTCATAATAGCCAGGGCTGGTGTTTTCATTTGATGAAGCAAATTGAAACATTGTTCATGTGTGAGTCGGATGGTGTCACCGATTTTTAATCTTGGGTCCCGTGATAAACTCCAATTTCCTTCCGAATCTTGAGTTGCCCCTCTAATCTGCTTGTGATAATTAGACTTACTTATAGATCTCAGAGAAATTCTTAGAACGTCAATTCCTTAACTCACCATCAGAGTCTTTGCGATGTCTTCTTTTGCGTAGTGTTT
Organism: Thalassaphorura encarpata; assembly: GCA_009869925.1. NCBI lineage: Eukaryota > Metazoa > Arthropoda > Collembola > Poduromorpha > Onychiuridae > Thalassaphorura > Thalassaphorura encarpata. The sequence continues at coordinate 365 of WJEZ01002074.1, read as the reverse complement.
GTTTTCGGACAAGTAAGATTCCATGCATTCTTCATAAGTTGCAGGCAACATTTCCACATTTTGGTCAAAGTTCAACAATTCTTCTATCGCAGCAGCAATTATTGGAGCACCTCCTTCGTCATCCACTGAAGGAGGTTTAATTGAATTTAAAAGAACAAGTTTCGCCAACTGTAAAAATTCGGAATAAAGTTTACTTGAACTCACATTCTAGTGTATTTTTAAAACTCGTCGAAAAAATATTGGGCTTAATTACATGATCTTGGTTGCCTCCAGAGTACACTGATGAATACAGAAGAGCAAGACCGGCTCCAATCCCATGACCCAAAATTGACACACGTTTCCATTTGAAATGTGTAATTATTCGA
>WJEZ01002073.1:0-14686 GCA_009869925.1 Thalassaphorura encarpata | reverse complement strand
TGTCTAATGATGGTTGTTGAATTAAACGAAGTCTTCAAAGAAAATTCAGCGATTGCGATTAGACAGATGGCTTAAAATATTTACGAGGACGACACCAAGGAAAAACTAAAAGATATTTGTCAGAATCATGAAAAATAATTTCGTTGATGCTAATTGCGTCCTACGTATGAGTTTAAAGTTATGAAATGAAAGTGAGCTTTAAATAGGGTTGCTTGGGTTTAATTAGATGCGTAATTAGTAATAAATTCTATTCGGGTCATGCCGTGTGCAGAGAACAGCACAGGTCTTCTTTGTTTTGATTTGATTTGAGTGTGAGTTTAGTTCAAGAGTGATAATTGGTTTCTGTCGCTGTCAGTTCATTTCATGCCTAGGAGGAACAGAGGGAATAATCTTCACACTAGGATAGTAGGACTAATTAACAAACCATGAGGTTTATCAAGTACTTGTGAACTATGCCCTCGCACACATGCGAATGTGGAATTGACATAATAACATAAATAAGCGCGCATTAAATTATTTGGGTAACCTTGAGCTTTTTCCCTCTAGTTTTGCTAGCTGGCCTGCTGGGATGGAAAGATATTGCAAATTGTGCTGAGCTTGCTGACAGGGCCACGCAGCAGTTCGAACCTCAAAAGGAGATAAAAAGGGTTAAGCATCCATGCATAGGCATACAAGTCCAATGTTGTTGTAATGTATGTGATTGCATTGCACTACCTTCAACAATAATCAAGTTGATGATGATGGGTCCATAATACATTACACACTTGGTTAATGGATGGTGAATTTTATTCACTACATATACAGGAAGAGATCTTTGCACGGACGGCACGAGGAAAAAATCAAAACATCCTTGAATTGATAAGGAGAGGATCATGTCTGTCTTGCTCTTGCCTACTACTCCTACTTTTCCCTTACCTTTGCGGCATGAGCTCTTTTTAGACGAGGACTAGACTTTGTCTAAATGTAATATTAGCTCTGAGGGAATTTCCTCTTCTTTAGTTAGCCAGTTCACCCAGCCGTGTCATAGCCGAGTCAACTTGGTTAGTCAGATGCTATGCTACTATGTTAAGGATGACGAAGAAGATAGACATTAATTTAACAAACATTAAACCAGTTGGAACGTTTGCTATTTTATTTGTTTCCTTGGCCTTGGCCTTCGACTGTGATGAAGATCCAACTGACTGAGAATAGGAATGTCGTAGGCGATTACGAATACGATAATATGTAATTGGATGACAGTTTCTTATGGCTTGACTTAAAAGGTTGTCTGTGCCAATTTGACTTTCTGGATGATTAGAGTTTTCAGTTTATAGCAGTCAATATTCGTGAAGTGCAAGTTATTAAATATATACAACTAGTGAATAAATCTTGACGATTTAAATATAAAACATAAAATCGACGGATATGTCAAAGTAATCTATGAAGAGTTTTTCTATATTGAAATTCAATTAACTTGTGATTGCTGAGTAAGAATGTAAGATGTAAAGATAAGAAGTTGCAGAATCTTGGTGTGCATGAAAATGACAGTTGATTTTCAAGACATGGGATAAACGCTATTAGTTAATGTTATTACTTCCGCTGCACAGCAAGGAGAGGATTAGTAGCGTGCGGCATTAAGACATGCGTCTCTGCCAAACCAAGGTAACTCATTTGACGTAAGATGTGATGAATGTTGCTAATCAGTGAGGAAGGAGATGTTCTTAACTTACGTACGTGTCTAATGTGTCTGGGATTCTTTTGGACATGGTTCAATGCTAATTCTTTTAGTCTGCTAGTTTAGTTTGGCCCTTGTGGCTGAATGAGCGCATTTAACTCTTCCTTTGCTCAATGTCTTTGTTGATGAGTTTAGTTCTTGAAATGAAGTGTGAATTTAAATGTTGGCTAAGAATCAAAATATGTATGTACGGGCAGGTTGGTTCAGGCGGTAGAAATTGTCATTGGACGTCAAAATAAAGGTTTGTCTAAAATTAGGAGCACGAATGAAGGAGTCTCAAATCGTTCGTCTATCTTTTTTTTGGTTTTGCATAGTGAAAGTCTAAGATGGCTTTGCTTTGCGTTGGACGGTTCATGGGTCCTTGTCGCCTAAATTGAAACGTCAACTTTGTCTCTCTTTCCTCTGAGCGAGTTGTTAAATGACAATCCTCCTGTGTCTTCCTCAGTTGAAGCATAGATTTTTATTGCTTGGTTTAATTTCCTTTTCAAACAAAGAAGTTAGTACGTACGAGTCGATCGAAATTTTGGAGAAATTCAGTTTTACTTTCAATTTGGTGTGTGGGCGGGAATACCTTTGCCTGGTGATAAAAAAGTTATATTCAATTCTAATGTGGTAATTCCAGTTGAGATTCTGGTTGCTTATTCATAGATTAAAATTCCAACCTTACCAACCTTAGCGCAATGTACTGTAATTTTTGAAATGTTCAGTAGTGTTTGAAAACTTCAGTTAACGAATTACTACAATCTCATGACACTTTACGGAAGTCACGGTGCTAATTATAAAGCATGGCTCCAATAGACTCGGACTTTCTATTTGCTTGGCATGTGCATGCATATACGTTGTGTGCAAATCGGGCAGGTGTAAAAAAATTGAGCAGAACGTGTATTGACATGGTGTATCAATATCATAACCAGAAGCAAATCGCCTGCAAAGTCCACTTACTCATTGCGACTGCGAATGCAGATTGCTACACATACATTGACTCTCAAATTAATCCTTTTGATTTCACAAGTCTCATGAAAAATGACAGAAGTTTGTTTACAGAAATGCTTATATCTATTTAATATTTATTTCCTTTATCAGTCCGACCGGTCGTAAAAAAACACACACACATGGAATCCTCGAGTACTTTTGCCTTTTACCTTATGGTTTAAGCTAAGCCTGGGGTTGATCTTTGTGAAATTTTTCCTGCCCTTATCAAAATAACCTATTTACAGAATTTTGTCTCTACTGACTGCCTGCCTGCGTGCATGTGTGTCTGTTAGTCAATCACCGATAAGGAAGAGGATACTCAGTCATTTTTGACAACCAAGTTTTTATTTAAACTTTGATACTTTGTCTGACTTTTCTATGTGGCAAGGCGAGTCTGTCTGACTTTTGACTTTTGTGGGCCTGGCATTTTTATAATCCTTTTGCTTTAAATATTAAACGAAGAGAAAGGAGAGGTTGAAATGAAAACAGGGACAAGTGTCGTCGTCGTCGTCGCACTATCGCATACTCGCCTAAGTCCCTAAACACACATTCATGCAGACAAACTGAAATGTCACATCTTCCTCTCATCCAGTGCCAATGTTAGCATTTTGCAATTTTTTCTTCCAATCTTTGAAGTCTGCTCGTTCCCTTGATAGCTCATGTAATTTATGGGTGGATTGAACCAATTTTATTTTATAAACAGGAAGATATGAGTACGAAACGTAAATAAGGTTAACTTAATAGTTCCGACTATTTAATAGCAGGAAGTACTTGCTTTCATTTAGACTAATTGTCTTTTTTATATATTTTTGTTACATTAGCTCGGAAAAGGTATACATCGTCATCCAGTACAGACGATGGTGATGATATGTCCTACGGATCAGACGGAGATGGAGATGTCGACATGACCATCATGTCAAATGAAAAAGAACCTTTGAGCCCAAAATTGCTCCTCAGCACATCTTCCAAGGAGCCACTGGAAAGGAAGAAACGCGGAACCTTACCAAAAGAATCAGTAACGCTTCTGACGCACTGGCTATACGAACACAGGTACTAATTAATAATTTACACCATATTTACGATCTGTATAATTCGATTAATTGCTGTTTTCCGATTCTTACTAAAATATTGTATATAAATAATATTATGTTTTTATTATAGATACAATGCTTACCCTAGCGAAAGTGAAAAAATCGAATTGTCCAAACAAGCCAAGCTCTCACTTCTTCAGGTAGGTTGAGAATATAAAAAAATTAGATTTAAGTCTCTCTAAAGCAATGGTTCCTTATGTAATACGCCGATATTAACAGGTTTGCAATTGGTTCATCAATGCTCGTCGGCGTATTCTCCCCGAAATGATCCGGAGTGAAGGACAAGATCCACAGCATTTTACAATATCACGTCGAACAACGAATCGGCGTCGTCGTCTCCTCCGCACTCATCAGTCATCAGAATCATCTCCCCCTTCCTCAATCACAGCTTCGGACAAAAACAGTCCAACAAATATTATGGCCAGCAATGATTTTGCAACTTCAACAGATAGTAGCAGCAGTATCAGTAGTGGCGGGAGTACTAGCGGTAGTGGAGATAATGACGGAGATGGCAGTGACGATCTTTATCAGTACCGGCATAAGAAGCGTCGTCTTCTTCAAGCTTATGCAGCCTGCAGTAAACCAATTCATATCTCAGGTGGTGGTGGTGGAAGTACTGGAAGTACAGGATCAGCTGAGAGTGGTGTGAGTGATGGAAGCTCAACTGGAAATAGTCCGACCAGCAGCAGTAGTGCAACAAATGTCTCTTCAAAGATTCTCAATTCGATGGTCAATGGAAATGGCAGTCACCAAGTGTCTTCTTCATCGTCTTCGTACCACCACACCAGTCAGAAAAAACTTTGCTCACCAGCCACGGCTACAGGGACTCCCGTCGAGCTCAAAGGAACCATGATAAAAAATGAACCTCCAACGACGAGAGTCAATCTGGCTTTAAATATTATCAAACCAGATATGAAAATGAGTGTCAATCATAGCAGAAGCAACGGATTTGGACGAGATATCGATAACCACATCCCTTCATCTTGTAGAAATCAGAGTGTCATTACGAGGGCTTTTCAGTCCACAACCGCTACACATCCTCATCATTCTGCTGTGGACTTGAGCGCCCCAAATACTAATGATGCTGGAACCCCTGGAGCTCCTCCTTCCTTCGAAATGCACTACCCATTTTGTCTCCTCGTTGAAGCAGCCGTTATCATTCGAGAAAATGAGTTGCGTGAACAACAGCGTGTGCAGCAACGCTGTGAGTAGGCAAACGATTAAAACTGACCGAAAATCCGCAATCCGCCTTCCAGATGGTCTTTCCATGCGTCGCTCTTGAAAGAAAAAACGAATGAGTCAGGTGAGGTAAAAAGTTAATTGGTGCAAAGGAAAGAAAAGAATAGAAACAAGAATTTGAATTAAAATCGGAGTGAGTTATTGCCAAAAATCTCGGATTTTTCCAAGCAATCAGTTATGAGTTTACCATAGTCAATCTGTAGTACTAAACTAAAGTGTAAGTAGACAATATAGATTTTCTATTTTCTGTGTTTAGCGGTGTATCTTATGTTTTTTTTGTGTGTTGCTTTTTATGACATTTCCTTTCTAACATTTCGACTACTCCTACTTTTACAAAACCAAACCAAGCCAGTCATAACACTAATGATACATGTACAGTAGTAATGTCAGCATCATTTATTTTATTGAGTTAGTTTTCTCAGAGTATACATACATACTTGACTATTTAGTTACTTATGATTGTGAATGTTGCGTACTTGAGGTTCATTAGGTTTTTCTTTTGCATATTTACAACCCTTTCTTTTAAAAGTCGTTGATGTTGAGGGTGAGACAAGTTGTAGCAGCAAGGGAAGTGCACAGCACAGTGCAGTGCAGCTGTGAATGTTTTGTAATAATGAGCCTTGTGTGTTGTTGTACAAGTGGTTTCATTTTCTCATATTCTACTATATCAGTTTCTTTAGTTTGTTGTGCATTTTCCCTCATACAAATGAAATGTATCATCAACACCATGATATCAATGTCATATCGTTAATTAGGTTTAAAAGTTGTTGCTCGTACATCGAACGTCCTCTTAGTATTTTTTTCTTACTCGTGTGAAATTAAATACTATGAGACGCAGACGCGACTACGACAACATTTTAATTATTAATTATTTAGTCTATTGTTATTGTTCGGCAATTTGTTCAATCCAAGATTAGTAATAACAACGTTATCCGTGTCTTCCAGAATAAGTTTAAATGAATCTAGATCAGGCGTCCGACAGACAAGACAGGCCAGTTTTCCCATGGGACTGACTGAGAAATACAAAATATCAAAATTTGTAATTAGAGGGTTATTTTAAATGGGGTGCATCCGTCAAGAGGGGAAAGTTCAAAGGCTTATCTCATTAGTTCCTTAATGAACGAACAGAGCTTTGAAAACATAATCCATGATGGTACGGTTATGATTAAACTAATTGGAATTGGTGTAAACGTAGGCGTTTTCGGATCCCACGATATAGGATTAGGATTTTATGGCACCTGCACCTGCAGTAGAATTTTATTCTTGTTTCATGCCCTTTTGATGTTTTCTGATTTCCAGGAAACGAGAAAATTCCCTTAAAAAATGTTGGCAATTCTTTTGCACAAATTCAATTCTTTCAATACCTTAGAAATAAGTGCGCCAAGTAAGACAAGCACAAAGACCCGAATTTGCTCAAATTTCTCTTCTCTTAAGCTCAGTCAAGCAGCTTGGCTCACAACAAAAAAACTCAGGTTAATTATGGACATTAATTTTCATAAGTTCTCCTAGTACTAAAAAATAAATATAGTAACTTCGCCTGGTCTCTTCTTTTATGGTAAGGTAAGTCAGAGAAATGTTTTTTCACACTTTTTTGACACTTGACCCAATTTATACAAATTAATGCGTACAAGAAATAAAATGTTGTACTGGCGTAACATTTTTGTCAGGAAATAATGAACTATCGAATCATCTATACCATGCTACACAGTAAAAAGCATAATTAATGTTTACTTAGGAAAAATAGTCAGTAGTTTACTCATGCATTTAATTTTTGTATTTGTTAAATTAGTATCAACAGCTAATTTACTTTAGTTTTCAACACCGATAGTGCTACATAATAATTACTGCTTATTTTAAAATTACTCCTTTATTGTCATCTTGTAATTATAATCTTCTTACATTTTCTTATCAGTTTACCTTTATCTAAATTGTTTTAGAACCCCAAGAACGCATTTACTAGGAATTAAGGATTTTCGCATTATATTAATTAAATCAATGTGATGACAATACATAAAAACACATATATGCAGTTAAACTCATGGTCCTCCTTACTACTGTTATATCAATGTGTAAGTTTAAATAAGAAGAATAAAAATAAGAAATTGTAGTAATTTTACACAATGCGTGTTAAATTATTAAATGATAATCGTTGCTATTTTGTGCGCAACACAACAGCTCCGACCGGAACCGGAACTCCGGAAGAAATAGTAGTAAAGTAGCATTTAATAGTTTGTTAACATTATTCGTCCAATACTTCAGAGTTTTATTGTGAGTTGACACATTTAATTATTGAAAATAAATATACCAATTAAAAATCCTTTACTTTGACTTGATTATTTCGGTTCTTGCTGGTTTTTAGAAATGGTATATTCTTCTATTGGATTTGAGTCATTAATCATGGAATAATATTTTTCCGAAGAATAATTAAAGAATAAAAAGTCTAGAGCGTACAATCTAGTCAAAGAAATGAGATCCTTCATTGACAACTGGGAAAAATAATATTTGGACGAATTATTTTTTGCACTGACATTGACAGCAGATGCTTTATTTGTCCATCTATTCCAAACAGAATTTAATTCTCTAGTCTCATTGCTCCTTGGATCCAAGCCCAAGATTTCAGTCAGCACTTTGTTTCTGTCTTGACCCATGGTCTCTACCTTGAGAATCAAATCAAACTGGTGTTGACAAGGATTACAGTCTAAATACATTGGTCTCCAATGTTCATCCATCCCTCTGGGGTCAATGCTGAGAATGTAGTCAATAAACTCTTTGAATGTTGGTGGTTTGTAATTCAACTCAAGTCTTTGAGTCTTCTCCATCAACCTCGAATTGCGAAACTCTGTAGATAATAATTAAAAAAATTAAACTCCAAAGACAAAGTACGTACTAAAAGGTTTAATCTCTCGTCTTGAACTCCCAAGGATCAATTTTTTATGTGGCCATGCATGCAAATGACAGATCCTGAATGTAAGTAAATGTAGTACGATGTACTTTAGAAACTTTAGCCTGCCTGACAAACCAGGAAACGAGGGAAAAGAGGATACAACGTTTTAATCTGCTAAATTTAGTTGGCAAATGAATGAATGTTTAATTAGTTTTAAAGCAAAGACCATTTGCTTCTTCTTCTGCTCTGCATGGAGATAGAATTAAAGATACGTACCGTGTCCTGACCTTATTTTATGCATTCTATCACTTTAGGGAAATTAATTTTGACTAATTTCTCTATTATCAAGTTGAAAAAACATGTTAATGACCTCTGACCCCTGACTCCAGAACAACAATTTTACATTACTTACTCAAAATATTGGAGATTAAAGTATGAACAGAAGAATTTCCAGACGATGGTGAGGTTGAATTTGCACCTTTCAGAGCATGCTATCCGATGTCCATACTTTCGGTGATAAAATTCACGCCCATTAACTCTCTCAAGTTTGTCCCGATAGGCTGAGACTAGACGTTCAAATGGGTGTCGCACAATAATCATTTTATACACAATGCGGTTAACGTTTTGTCTGACGAGTTTTGGAACATTTAATCTAAAATCTCGCGTAAGCTTTACAAATGTAATTTTTCCTTTTCGAATCAATGATTCAGTGTGAGGAGTAAGTGCCGAAGTTAATTTTGAAAAAATTGCCATCCAAGGGGTAGAAGCTGCCTTGAACACTGGACACCATTCCAGGACTGTGGTCAACGTTCTAAAACGAACAATGTCAGTTAATACTTATTTGAGACGACGGAAAATTATACTCAATCACACCTGTTTGTTCTACCCAAAGAATTATTTGAAGGATTTTTTTCAAAGAATATCCAATTGTTCCGACCACCTAATCGAGGTATCCTTCGACTTCTTTTCAGACGCTGCAAACTTTTATATCCTCCGGTTGTAGATGAAGAATTTCCATGATAGCAGTTGCGATCAATTAACAATTGTCTGGATTTAAAAGTTTCATCCTGAAAATTAATTAATTATGGATTAAAATCTTGTGTCGACAGAAATGGACATCAATTTATCAATTAACCTCAAATGCTTCTAGTTTGTGCTTTAATTTTGAGGTTTTTGGCTGAAATAATTTTGTAACATGACCATCAATGGAGTTTTCCGTCATCCATTTAGGCATTAGGCAAAAGAGTGCGGAGAAAAGAATAGCCACAGCCAAGAAAACCTTTAAAGCTGTCCGTGGTCTTGGGACGACCAGTTTTTTCTTCAAGAAAGATCCCAAGACGCAACTATGACTTCTATTTCCATTTGGAATGAACGGCTGCTGCTTGGCCATTCGCTTTACACAACGACAACAATGGGATTGAAGAAAAACAAACATCTGCTGCTGCTTTTACTCAAGTGAGATTCCGCGTCCGCTCGCTTGGGCTTCGGCACTCCGGGGCATATTGGACTGGTGTTTTCGGGTTTTCTTTATTGCCTTTCATTGCTTAGAACAAAAACAATGAGGGAAGCAGAGTCAAGAGTCATAATAAATTCCAACAAGAAAAAGGGACAGAGATTGGGCACAACGAATACTTTCAGTTGAGTCAATGAGACAATGACAGTAGTGTTGTGTGTTGTATTTATGTTCAACTTTTCACACTTTTTGCTTAATTTTTGTCCTTTTTACAAAATAAGGCCAAGATTTGGGACACGTTCAATGACCTTCACAACAAATAGAGGACGAAGTGTTGAAATTATTGTCGGAACAAAGGAATAGCGTAGCACCACACCACCGAACCTAGGGAAATTAGATATTTCAGCCTAATATTCTGCAAATATTTCTAAAAATTGAGCCTTTTTGTATTAATTTAAGACTGTACGTTTCTGCCAATTTTTTCTTGCCATTTCCAAGACTGAAACAAAACTAACAGGAGCAGTGCGGTGCGGACATACGACCGCTTGAGCAATAGGAAAGCGTCACACAAGTAGAACCGTTAAGTCAGTCAAGAGTTGAGCTCCACATTAGTAAAGCTAATCATGAATAATAAATAAAGTTCAGTTCTGAATAAGCAAATACAGCCAGTCTTAACTTTGCCAAGCGCCAGCCAGGTGAGTTTTCTCAACTGCGAAATGAGCATTCCATTTCATTTCCAATTCTGAACGTTTAAAGTGTAACAAAATTGCTTGGTTTGCTACGACTGGGCAAGTTCTTAAGTCAATATTAGTTATTCATTTAACTCTTCACCATTGAACTGACCAACTGGATACTAAAAACCAGGATTTCACATTCTATTGATTTTTTCGTGCTATTCGTCAGATAATCATTTCTTTATTGCTGCTTGCACTCAACCAGCTCAGTCAGGACTCGGGATATAAACAACTTTTAGTCAGGAGTAAATTTTTGTTTCGTATTCTTTTAAAAGGAAGGTGTAGAGCAACAGGGTGCCTGTACCAGTGCAAGGCGAAGCAAATACACCAATCAAGTTTTTCTGGTTTACTAAAAAGATAAAGATAAAACACAAACTTTTCTAGAGTCTGTTTTAAAGTGTCATGCAAATGTTATTCGTACAAAAAGTACATCTCGTATTATTTAATGACTAGGACTTTTGGAATTTCATTAAGAAAACTGGTCCAAGCTCAACCAGGGTCTGAAGCAAACCTTTTCCAATGATTTATTGTTTGACTGGAAAACATGTTTATTGAGGAAATACAACATATTTCAAGAACACTTTTAATTCCTGTTGTTTCTAAAATAGTAGTTTTTCACTCAAATCTGCAACAATATGTAAATCGTGCCAAACCTGATTTGACAACTTACTATTTATACAAATAATTCAAATTACGGCTTTCTGCTTCTACAATTATTTATGGTTTAGATGATCATTTGATTGGTTAAAATTCTCCAGAGTTTCTCTGAACTGTCCGATCCTGATTGATCATTTTCTTGTACATTCCCTAAGTTGATAAAAATCAATCAGCACCATGAAGGATAAAATCACTGGATTAAAATGTTTACTCACTTTATCCAATAATGCACAGACCATTGCAATCAGGCAAATTTTAAGAGTTTCAATAATGAAAGTACCAAAGAGGAGAGCAATTATAATTGTAGCACAAAGAACAAGGAAGAAAAATTCATGGTCTCCATGAAGTTGAAGTTCTCCCATTTTCACGGTAACAACAATTCCCGCAAAGGAAAGTCCGACGAGTATAAAAACAAATATCCTTGTAAATTGAAAATTCATTTAGTTATTTTCTTAATTAATACAAATTGTTAAATAAACCTACCAAGCTGAAATTGGTCGATATAATTTTCTCTCCGGGGGCACAGGTGTACCGAACCAAGTGGATTTTCCATCCACATCAAGCATTTTTAGCCTTTGTGCTTCTTCCATGAGTTTTGGCGTCAAATACCGAGTCTTTGTAGAAGCCATTGATCCAGTATCAGTTGGGTCGGCATAAAATAACTGTCGCATAAAAGCTCTTTTCTCCAGTGGTGTATTTCCCAACAATGGCTGGGTCTCGTGGGCATGAGGAAATTCTGTAGTTTCATCAGAATCTGCGAAGTAAACTATTGGAGTATGAATTCCTGTCGATGCTGCACTTGGCTCCGGTTGTTTCGACATTTTATGATACTTTTCTCCAACTTGGTCACGAAGATCTTTCTGATCAACCGAACGCAATATATTTATTGACAAGGAAGATTTGCTTCCTTCTGGGACTTTAACANTTGGTCACGAAGATCTTTCTGATCAACCGAACGCAATATATTTATTGACAAGGAAGATTTGCTTCCTTCTGGGACTTTAACAGCAACAGTATGTCCACTTAGTTTTCTTTCCCCCTGTTCCAATTTAGATGGAGTTTGAGCAGCATTTGTTAGCCCAACTATGTTCTGTTTCGACTTGGAATGCTCCTTTTCGGAATTTCTTGGAGGAAATGGTCTGAATTTTCTGACAAGAGCATCGGCAACATTATATTTCATACGTTTATTCTTTGAAATTGAAGTCTCTTTGGGAAGATGAGCTGCTGGACCAGGTGTCGACTCATTATTCGTGGATTCAGTAGCGGCACCTTCAGGTGGGACAGTGGCTGGTCCTTCTGATTTCGGAAACATGTAGGCTCTGATGGATTTCAGTTTTGCACTAATCGAGTCAAACATTGACTTTGTTTCGGGTTCTCCTTCGGCAGGAGGCCCTGATTCAACTTTTGCTATTTCACCAGTTGAATCGATCAAAGCAGTACGTTCAGTTGGATGAAGTGGCTTCGCTTTGGATAAGGCCCTTTGAGCACGAGTTTTGGCTACGACTATTCCAGGAAATGTCTTTGCTGGCTCGATTGTTTCAGTAATTGTAGTTTTTGATTCTGTTAATCAGAAATTGTAAATTATCATTGTTGAAAAATAGTCAGAATAAAATGTTGAGGTCTGTTATACTTTTTTTGCTCAATTTTCTTGCCTTGCGATGAATTCTTTCAAATTCGGCTTGTTTCTGCTTCTTTTCATTGTGTTCATGTAAGGCTGTTCCAATCACATAATCCATTTCTTCCAGCTGAGTTTCATATTTTAGTCGCTGTCTGCCAGATATGAGTAGTTTATAAAACTTTATAAATATTTGTCCATCTAAATCCAGGACTACGACTTACCTGAATAAAGATACCATGATATAACCCACTAAAGAGCTTAAAAAAGAAGCCATTGAACCTATCGTGAGGGCATGATACACCCAATACGCTCTTTCCTTCCCCTCGGGAATATTATAGTCAATCCCGAGTCTTCCCTGAAGAAAATATTCCCAGAATTAATTAACGACTAAACCAAAAAATAACTAAACATAACTTCCGTACATCTGATATGGTATGATGAGCTGGGGAGAAAACCAATCCTAGGAAAACCAAGCAAAAAGATAAAAGGAAAAAATGACACACGACTGATGTGACAATTCGTTGAGTTACACGGTAAACGGAATGCGTCGTTCTGTACAAAATATAAAGCAAAATAAGACATCAATGAATTTATCCATGCATTTACCACAAGTACTCACCGAAACCAAAATCCAAAATAAATGTATTGTCCTTGCCGAACCTCTCGCCTGATTCGCCTATGAAAAGAATTACTAAATGATGTCAAATCTTCTTCAGTTGTGGTCATAATTGTAACTGGTGGAAAATCAATGTTTTGATTGACGCGAAATAGCCATGCTTCTTTTGAACGAACTTCTCTCACGATTATGGTCTGACAATACCTAAATATACATAAAAATTATTATTTGGAACTGTTTCGTTTGTAATCAGTAAGCACCAAGTGGAAAGTTGATCTGGACTCTCTGTTTGGAGTACAATAGCAATTATCCTGCCCAATCTAACATCCTCAGTAACCAAAAACTTTTCTCTAGCAAGTGGACGAAACACCGGGGTGGCATCAGGGTCTGGGTTAACCAGAGAATGAAACTAAATCAGCCAAGAGTTTTAAATTATACGTAGTTTGTTCAATTTTGAATCTCTAAGTGGTAAATACCCTTCCAGGGTATCTTGACCCTATGATATGTAATTTGACGATCCCGGTAGGAGGTTCTTTGTATTTAATTCCAGTGAAAATACTGACAACATACTGAGCATCACCCTCTTCTTCATCCAGCTTAATTCTTTTGTCACCCTTAAAATAACCATAAAAGATGTATGAAACTTAGGTGTGTAATATATTTTACGAATACACTAGATTTGTGCAATTACTGTTCTTCTCTTCTTTCTAAGAATTCGATTATGTCGATATAAAAGGAGCATGCAAAGTGTTCCATAAAAAGAGAAAGCCTCCTATAAAAAGCCAAATTTCCAATCGAAGGCGACCAATGTATTTCAAATCATCTTTAGTGAATGTTTTTGGTGCTATATGTGCCATTTTAACTAAGAATTTTAACCTAAAATAATTAAATACTTAAAATAACTGATTGACTAAATTTTATGAAATGCATTAAAGATTTATCTCTTGAAATATGGAAGGTTAAACTTGAAGACGTAAAACTCAAATCTTCATGGTTGTCAACGCGAATTGCTTTACTTATGTCTCAAATAGATTTAGAAACTAAAAAGTCTTGTCCAGCCTACAAATTATTCTGTTCAGAAAGTTGATAGGAAATTGCTCTGCGCTGTGGTGCTTTACTTTGGGATAAGCATGGATGAATTCGAGGGCAAGTATGGATTTGTCGAGGCTATAAATGTTGACGAATACTTGTCTAGTCTAGGTAGGAAAGTTCTTTCTAGAACTGAAAATAATTACGAATTCATCATAGGCTTCTATTTATTCTAGGAGTTGGACATGTTCTTCGGAAAGTCCATCGCGTTGCGCGACCCGAGCTGGAGATTACGTTTACCGAGTCCAGCGAAATGTGGACAATTCGTCTGGAATCCGTTTTCAATCGGCATGTCATCAAGGCAAAATCTGGGGAAACAGTTGACGATGAGACTTTTGACGTTCGTTCGTGCAAAGTAAAAAAATAACGTTACAAAATTTGAAGTCACGAGACTCATATTTTCCTCCACCTTTAGACTACTCTTAGAATGAGTGAGGACAAAACCAAGATCATTCTTGAGCAAAAATGCGAAGAAGGGCCTGATGTTACAACTACCATTCAAAAATTGGATCCGGATACAATTTCGATTACAATGGTCAGTTCAGGTCAACAAGCAACGCTAACTTTTCGCTCTGCTAAGGCCTTGCGGAATGAGAAGGAGGAAGATGGGAAGTAAAAA
>WJEZ01002072.1:0-14688 GCA_009869925.1 Thalassaphorura encarpata | reverse complement strand
AAGCTTTTATTATAATTCTTCATTTGGTTCCCTTTCTATCTCTTCTGTTCATTTACGATACGAGTCATGTTATGAGGTCTCAATTTCAATAAATGATTTAACAATTTAACCTAATTCCCAATTGACTATGCAATAACTCTCTTAACTTTTCCAAATATACTACATTATGCATTTATTTGTGGTTGTGCCTTTTTTGTAAAAAATGTACTTTTAATTTCTATACTCATTGTCATTGTTTGTAATGTGCATTACCCTATCCTTCCTCGCCTGCCTAGCAGCATATTCTTGATTGTAATTAGCAAATTAATTAAATTATTCTGATTATTCTCAAGTACTCTAAAAATATGAATTCCAGAGTGTTAATACTAATTTATTTATTAAGGTAAAAGTTAACTAGATCAATTACCTGCTTTACAATTGTATGCAACTGACATATTAGGCAATAATTATTTAGTAGACTTATTCTAAAGGCATGAGTATTTGTGAATGTAACAGAACAATACGTATGCTTTACTTTATAAAATTTGAAGAATTTTGAAATTTTACTTCATTGTGGCTAGAGTACTTTATATGCCAGAAGATTAGGCTCATCATAGCTCATTATTTGAAAAGTTTGAGGAAAAAGTTTAGAAATCTGGGCGTTAATAATTTATATTAATTCATATTGAAGTAATGTACATTTAAAAATACTGTTGCCCAGAATTAATTAATTTGAATAAAATATTTTTGTCAACAGTAAAATATGATTGGTTTAATACTTATTTTAGGTGGAATTGGGGAAACTGGGGTGGTAGATACAATGTAAACTTCAAATGACAAAAAAAAGGAAGTGTTACCTTAGGAAGACCACCAGTCCAGCCATCTAATGTTTTGTGCCTGCCTGCCTGCCTATTTCCAGGACCCCTTCGCATTGGCATTACACTATATTGTATTTTCATTTCCTCATTGCTAACCCGACTCTTCAAGTAAGACGCAGAACTATCTTTTCCATATTAATCTTTCATAGAGGAGGGACGAATGCAAATCTTGATTTTCCCATAAAGACGTAGGTCAGGCACTAGATCTGACTTAATCTTGGGGAAGTTGATTACTCCAGGTTCCCAAAAGTTTCGTCACTGTGGCTACTTTATTCTTCTGTCTTCTCAGAAAACTTCATTTTAATTATGGAGAATGAAAAGAAAGATATCCCACCACCCGAATCCGACAGCTCCGGTTCCGACTCAGACTCGTTTTTATTTGAGGACTATGACAACGAGATCATGGCCAATATGAAGAGAAGAATGGGTGTTCCAGTTCGTTTAAAACCAAATAAGGCCTCATCCCCATCAAGCAAGCCTCAAGTGCCTGGACCACCGCCATCCAAGGTCATGAGATGGCAGTTTAAAAGAACTGGAGTGCGTCAAATAGGCGAATCAATTTCAGCCGAAAGTAAATCGGCCGAGCCAAAGCCTGGGCCATCAGGAAGCCGTAAGCTTCCGAGAGCTTGGTCTTCAGTTGGAGCTGGCTGTCTACGAAATAAGCATAAAGTGCCTGCACCAGCCTCACTCAAGGTCATGAGACTGACGTTCGGAAGACCTAACGTGCTACAAATAGCGGAATCAATTCCAGCGGTAAATAAATCGCCCGAGCCCAAGCCTGGGCCATCCGGAAGCTGTAAGGATCCGAGCGCTTCGACGTTAGCAGCTGCAGCTCATAGTCCATCAGAGGACAAGTGTCCTAAATTGGGGAAGAAAACCAAGAAGTGAAAGCTTTTGGCTTTCTTCGGACAAGACTGGTAAGAAATCACAGCTACCAGTGAATGAACCTGATAAAAAAAGTTAAAATAATGATGATTAATTGATCACAGATCCATCACTAGGACAGCCACCGTCAACTTAAATTCCTACACTCATTTTCCTGCCATGGCATTTAATTTGTTCATCTTGCACCTTGCCACTCAAAGAAGCATTCCGAGATTCGGCCAGAAGGTATGACTAGACAAAGTTTGCTTCGTTCCCATACATTTGGGTTTGGCTTTCCTTCTGTTTCAGAATAATTCGTTATAATTTACATTAGTTCAACTCAATTGATTTTTGATCTTAGATTCTAAGTATTCTTTTACTTTCCTTACTATAGAGCACCCTGAATGTGTAAATGTGTTGCAGTTAGCTAATTTCGATTAGTTTAATATAAACTCCTTAGGATAAATGACGATTCAGTTCTTAAGATAACAGTGAATTTTACATGTTAATTATTAACCTCTTCACAGTTTTATATTGCTGGCATATGAGACACTAATTTAAAGTTGTTAGAAAACTTAATTACTGAATAAATTTCTTGTACTATTCAATTTAAAGAATTTTTAAATTTTGATTCATTCCGCTTTAAATATTGACTAAATTTCGAGTTCATATAATATAAGGAAATAGCTTTCATTTTTTAGAAGAGACAAAGTGTTACAAGTGTGAGCGTCAATAATAATAAAACCATCCACTCGTAGACTATTCCAAAAATTCTTGTCGAGTCAAAATATTTTTGTCTACTTCATTTCTCCGACCAGCGGAAGCGGAATTACGTAAATAGGATGGTCGTCAAGTACGAACCGTTGACACTTTGACTGAATCTGACCTAAAGGAATATCCGAACATTGTAATTTACACCTTCCTTTCTCTTTGTAAGAATAACAGAACAGATTTAGGTGAAAGTGTTGATCTGGGGATCTGGCAAAGAAAGAAAGGAGAAAATTGTGAATTGGTATGCGGATGTGGATTGCGGATGCGGGTAGTAGAGTAATGTTAGTGTCCCTGAGACTTTCATTCATAAGAACAGGTAGAGCTAGGGATTGAGAGAAAGGGTTAAGTGTTATATATGGAGCAAAGCATGAGCAGGTGACAGTTGGGCTGAGAACTCTGAGGGAGGATACCAATGGTGTGACGTCCATCTTTGAATTTCATTCATCTCTTCTTCACGCAGCTGATCCCAAGGAAGGAAGGAAGTGAAAGAATAAACATAACACTCATTAAATCCATACATCCATAGGTCACTCACTTAATACATAATATATTCACGGGTAAGTCTATCCAAAGTAATCAAATTAGGTTAAAGTTAAAACATTAATGTCCAGATGAAAGAAGTAAATGGATACCAATGGTGTGACGTCCATCTTTGAATTTCATTCATCTCTTCTTCACGCAGCTGATCCCAAGGAAGGAAGGAAGTGAAAGAATAAACATAACACTAATTAAATCCATACACAATCCATAGGTCACTCATTTGATACATAATATATACACGGGTAAGTCTATCCAAAGTAATCAAATTAAGATTAAAGTTAAAATATTAATGTCCAGATGAAAGAAGTAAAATCTCGTGTCATTTCGTATTTTTAAAGCGAGTGGCAGTGACAATCCAAGACATTTTATTGACAGTAGTGATGGTGACATTTAGTGACAGCTAAACTCAGTGTTCTTACCTCTTACGATGAATCAAACCAAATTTAATAAATCCAATCAGCTGGGCTAAATAGTTAATGCCAAGGTCGTTTTGTTTTTTTGGTTTTGCTTACGTTACGTCAGTGCAGTCAAATCTTATCGGCTTGATTAGAACGTGAAGTGAGTTTAATGATAATCTACTGAACCATTGGATTTTCTCAAGTGTCATTTACAACGTGCTTATACGATTGGATAATTTCCCGTTCAATGACAACTGACAAGAGAAATATTTGGATTTAATCTTCAATTAGAATTTTTAAACAGTTTCCGTAATGATCAGTTTTTAAATTTCAAGTCAAGAACCGTCATCTCAAATCTGTCTGCTTCTGCTCCAATTCCAGTATTTCTAAATTTACGATTTCTAGACCTTGGCATAGTTTTCTGGGTTGAACTAAATGATAATCAGATTAAAAGTTTTCAAATACACGCCAAGAATTGTTTTTAAGCTATAACAATACTGGACAGCTTCTAAGTTTATATTAAATATGCATCCATTCCGGCCATTCCAAATAAATTTGTTTTTACCGTATGTGTAGTTTCTGTTATTTGGGAAAATTGAAAATGATGGCGTAATTTATTAAAGAAAAACGAAGTGGAGTGGACGGTTCTCTTGCTAAACAAAATGTGGGGCAACAGTTTCAGTATTTGTTAGGCTTGTAATTAATTTATTATTTTCCTCGTCCATACGTATACCCACAAAAACAGAAGAGTCTTGCTACCGTGTAACGTGCCTGAATAATACATTTGATTTTTTAAGTGCTTAGCAGTAGAAATGTGAGTACACGTTTTAATATTTGTTCTCTTTTCAGTGACATACATATTAAGCTAACGGACAGCTCAAATACTTGAGAAAGCTGTATCATCTATTTCCTGGATTCAACTCATTTTTATCCGAGAAATATTTGGAGTCACGATCTCAGAGTCAACGTTTCAAATTCAGGCTAGTCTAAGGACTAGCAGTTCTGAAATGGCTTCCTCCTCCGTTTCTCAAGAGGACCACGATGTTGAACATGATTTTGCAATGGCATCTAGACGAGCTAAAGTTCGATCAGCAAGAGCTAATAGAACGGTCAATAATACATTCAACTCTTCTAGGGGTAAAAATAATATAAAAAATGTGCAGAAATTAAAACTAAGTTCCATCTAGCTAATTGTTTTTATTTTTGAACAGGCGATGATGTGGACAAGGACCTGGATGGCCGCGGGGTGGATTCAAATATTCCAAGGTACGAGCAAAACTCTGTTGTTTTGGTGGAACAGAATGACGCGAGTCCAAAACCTATTTGTCGTGGTCTTAACAAAGACAAGCGCGCAGTTCCGAGGTAAGTCCACCTGCATGGCTGGACTCTTATTAAAAGTAATTTGCTAATTGCTCTGGTTTTCTACTTTGTTATTTCATGAAGGGGTGCTTATGCGGGGAAAAATAACAAGGGTGTACGGGATAGAAGAAAGTTAAGAGAGAAACGAAGAAGTACCGGAGTCATGCATCTTCCTTCAACTGAGGTTGGTTTAAATTAATATTATAAATATTCTCAAGTATTATAAATTAATTGCCTAATTCTGATTGTAGTCAACCGGAGGGAGTACTGGGGAGGATGAGAATAATGAAAATTCGTTACCACCAACAAGTATTTCCAAACCTTCAGGTCTCACTGCTGAGCCAGAGGAAAAAGTAGTCATTACTAAACAAGGAAGGAGGTAAGACAATTTTCTTGGTCAACTATGGAGAAACAAACACACATTAATTAATTTTCTTGTCATTATTTATGATTATAGTGATTCAGATCTGGACGCAGACGATGAAGCCAATAACAGCGGGGATGTCAAAACAAATCGGGATGAAATCGGGGTAATTATTCATTTGACAATGTTCGCCTACTGATTCCTAATAAAAAAAATTTTGCTCCAGAATCTCAGAGGTGAGAACGAGAGATTAATGCAACTTGTTGGAGCAAAAGAAAAAAGAATTGCTTCATTGGAAATCCAAGTCACTCAGCTAACAAGACAAATTTCAGAGATCCGTGAAGAAAATGCAAAACTTCACCAACAACTTATGAATCAATCAATCAAAGGAGCAGAAAAAAATTCCCCATGAGGAATATAGTGCAATTCCATTTTACGTACTCCATTTATTTTATTTCCGTTCCTACCTACAAATATAGAGATGGGTAGAAATGGACTAAACTACAAACTACACTACAATTAGTACAAGTATTTGAATAAGAATTCTAGTTAATAGAATCGATCCGCACAATACAACACTCACGGGAATATCTTAATCTTAGTATTTAGGAGTAAAGAAATCAAGGAGGAAAGGACGTATTAACGTATACATACGATATCATTATGAATTAGTCATTCTTATCATCATCAATCAAAATCAAAAATCAAATGTAAACTCATTCGTCGTTTCATTAAAAGTATTTGTCATGTAGCGTGTAAATCATACATGCATTCTAGGTACTATCAAGTCCGAATCTCCAAATACACTTGCGTAGGGTACTTCTACTACTGTAAAATATCTCAAATCGTATCGTATCGTATCGTAACTTGACTTAACTTAGTTTAGTTAGTCTATTCGCAAGAATTTTTTATTTTGTAATGTTTTTTTAATTTGTATTCCTAGTTCATTTTAATTATTTCAAGTAATCCTGCTTGTTAGTTAATTAGCATCGCAATATTTAATTTTGAGAGTCCAATAGTCTTAAATCCAAACCAAACGCAGTTCTAGCCATACTAGTTGGTGAATTAAGTTTAGTGATTTTAAAAATTAGTTTCTCCTTTGTTTTGCTGGATCAAATCGATGTAGTACGTTACTTTTTACGTCTATCACCATTTCATGAGTTGAGTCGAGTGAATAATAAAATAAAAGTTTTGGTTAATTGCATTTCTCAACATTTGTTAATTTTGCATCTAGAAAAATTCATAGGTGCAAATAATATACTAGGTTCATGTTTGACTTTGATCCATCATCGTAAAGGAAAATAAAAAAATGANATGAGTTGAGTCGAGTGAATAATAAAATAAAAGTTTTGGTTAATTGCATTTCTCAACATTTGTTAATTTTGCATCTAGAAAAATTCATAGGTGCAAATAATATACTAGGTTCATGTTTGACTTTGATCCATCATCGTAAAGGAAAATAAAAAAATGACAGGAACGGATGTGATGTTCATTCTGGAAAACCTCAGGTGATAGTTCCATGTGACCATTCTTCGTTCTTTTCCGATAAGAGACAGTTTTTGTGGTGTAGGTGGTTGGATTTTGCATTTGCTATACTACAGACGCTTCCCTTAGACTGACAAGACAAGAGGAAAAGGTTAAAATGACGCTGCTGCTGCGCTTCTCCAGTCTTTTTCCACATCTGTTTGATTTTGATTTCCAGTTCCAGTCTGCTCTGCCTGCGCGGATCTGAAATGTAAAGAAAAATGTGTGGGTGTCTGGTCCTGGACCATTTCACATTCTATTTCTTCTGTATTGTAAAAAAAAGTTTCCAGTTCCAGTCTGCTCTGCCTGCGCGGATCTGAAATGTAAAGAAAAATGTGTGGGTGTCTGGTCCTGGACCATTTCACATTCTATTTCTTCCGTATTGTAAAAAAAAATATTAAAACCACATAGGACGTGAGACTGAAAATGTACATAAGGATCGAAAATCAAAAGTGAAATTTATTTGTGCCAGATTACCCGGACCAAAAACAAAAACAAAATTACAATTTATTTTTTAGCCAAATGAATACAAACAAAATACTCAAAGTCAAAGTTATTTTTGGCCATTGACATTGGCTGGACTGGACTGATTGAGCTTGAGCGCATCAAAAATAATTTAACTCTTGATTAAAATTGCACATGACCAGAACTAGGACTAGGATTTGCCAAGTAAGAGATTGTTATTCAACTAGAAAAAATTGTTACTCTGCAGTAGCTGTATCTGTGGGAGTTTCACAAGTATAAGGCTAGAGAAGAGCATTTGTTTTGCTCATCTGCTCCGTTCTCATGTGATGTGTTGTGAAAAATTATTTGACTCTTTTGCTTACATTGGGTTCCAAAAAACTTGTACAAGGAATGACTAAGATGATGAAAGATTCCAACGACAATAACTAAGAAAAGTGTTTTTGGACAACAAATGTACCCTTACAATTTTGGATATCAAGTCAGAAATTGTTGCCATTTGCCAAATTATTGAGATTGAGTATTTTCTCGGGCTTAAACCAACGAACAAGATTTACTACTTGAACAATGTCGCGTATTTTTGCTAAATAGGTGAGTATAAGATTATCAATTATTTGTGGCTATTAATTTCGACAGTATGTATTTTTTACAGCTGAAATTAACATTGACGATCATAGTACCTTGATTGTGTAGTACATATCAGTCGTATCGTATGATGCCTTGAGTCATGCACAATGTAATTGATTTTCCAAAGAAAAAAGGTTCTGGAGTGGTATTAGTACAGAACACAGGAATATTAGAGGAAAGAAAATGTGATTTGTGATTGGTTGAGTTTTTAATATTGATTAAAATCCATTCTGTGGTTCATTAGAAAAGAGGACAAATGATATTCCATAAGAATGAGAAATGACGCAAAGTACATTCATAAATTTTTGTTTTAGTTATCGATTCCAGTGAAATATAAAATTGCAACAAAATCTGCCAAGACAATTATTTACAGTTCAGCTTAGGCATACGAATAAAATTTGGCTAGGAACCCGAGTCGAATAGGTCATTCACAGTAAATTAATTAGCTATGGAATTCCTTATGAAAAGATCTGGTAATTAATGACTATGAATTATTACAGGCTGCCTTTTATGGCCTGGTTGAATAAATAACGATGATGGCAGATGGTAGTTTATTATCAAGGTACAAATCCGGAAATAATAATCAGCTCTGGGAGGCAGTTAAGACTTGAGTTTGTCGATAAACCACAATAACCACTAAACCCAGAAGATTTGTCCAACACGTCCAGCCTGTTTGTTCCTTTTGAAACTCTGGTCTGGAAAACATTGAGTTCTATTCAGTCCAAATAAATCAAATTCATTTTACTTTCAATATAAAAGTTTTTAATTTGACACATTCAAGTTCAAGGATAGTTTAAGTAGAATAATCTTTTAGTTCAATACCCTGAATATTAATAAATATTGAATATTCCATTCCATACGCTAAATGTACTTAACCCTGGGATAAAACAAGTGGATGGAAATTGGCAGGTTGGTTCTAGTGACTACGAAATCATTATCACAGGATAGAAAAAGTAGAAATCCTGTGCAGTCGGTTTATCTTATCTATCGGAAAGGCTTATGATGGAAAATGTTTAATCAGAATCATGTGCACTTTGCTAGGCTATATCGTAGCTCTTCCCTGGGCTAACATTGTGCCTGTGTGAGTGCATTCGGTTTATCTTATCTATCGGAAAGGCTTATGATGGAAAATGTTTAATCAGAATCATGTGCACTTTGCTAGGCTATATCGTAGCTCTTCCCTGGGCTAACATTGTGCCTGTGTGAGTGACGTTCATTCTGTTTTGGAAAATAAATTGGGAATAGTTAATGGTAATATTAAACGGCAATGTACAGTTGGACTGATTTTTGGAAATTGTGTGAACAGACAGTCCGTAACTTTTTGTACATTTACAATTTAAGGTAAAGTTCCAAGGTTTTCTTGACTTTTAATATTTTGTAATTGTCATTTTTTCAGGATTGACCAAAAACGAAATTAATCACAAGAGAGTATAGAATGAGTTGTTGTAAAGATCTAGGACGGAGGTGTGGCCGTTGGTGGTACGATTTACAGACTAATTAATGAGGAATTACTATTTCCAATAATCAGCTCAATATTACATATTTTTCACCTAGGTTCCAATGTTTTGTCCGATGGAGATTATGGATCCGACCATTTGTGTTGTTTAAGTTATGCCATCGTTTTAATTGTCATTGTTCCTCTCCTTGTCGTCAATTGCTTGTGGGCTGAATGCAAGACGATAGAAAAGTCACAACTCATCGGAGGTGTTTTTGCACTTCTAGCCCTCCCTATCACATTTTGGCAATTAACACAACACATGGTCCATTATACAAAACCATATCTACAGAAACATGTCATTCGGTAATTATACTTATTGATTCAATTTCACATGCAAAAATTAGAGGAAAAATAATTAATAGTGTATTATGTAATTTTTAAAGAATTCTTTGGATGGTCCCAATTTATGCATTGGATGCGGTGAGTATTTCCTTCTAACTTTTCAAAAAATTGAAATCAAAAATTTAATTTATAACTTTGTGTTGTTGTTTTCTTTGCAGTGGCTGGGTTTAATTTATCCACAACTGTCGATTTACATGAATTCCATGAGAGAGTGCTATGAAGCCTATGTTATTTACAATTTTATGAAGTTCCTTCTCAATTATTTGAACGCAGAAATGGATTTGGAGGCCAATTTAGAAATGAAGGCTCAAGTGGGTCATATTTTTCCTTTATGCTGTCTTCGAAATTGGGAAATGGGTCGGGAGTTTGTCCATAATTGTAAGCATGGGATCCTTCAGTACACTGTCGTCCGTCCAATCACGACTGCTTTAGCTTTGTAAGAATATTTGAGTCATTAAATCTTGGAAATTTCCAAAGTATGAACTTGTGACTAATTTTTAATATTTTTGCTACAGTATTCTGGAAATGGCAGGAGTTTACGGGGATGATGAATACCGGGCTAACGTTGCCTTTCCTTATATTATCGTCGTTAATAATTTTTCTCAATTCGTTGCGATGTATTGTCTAGTCTTATTCTACAAAGCCAACAAAGATGAACTCAAACCGATGAGCCCCCTGGGAAAGTTCCTCTGCATCAAATCTGTAGTATTTTTTTCATTCTTGTAAGTTTAAATTTAAACTGGACATTATTGACTATTGATTTGGTAATTTATATTGAGTTTTTGCATTGCAGCCAAGGAGTAGCCATCTCTATTCTTGTAAACACAGGAGTTGTATGGAATATATTTGGAACGACAGAGAAAGACAACGACAGCAAAGCTGTTTCCTCCAGTCTTCAAAATTTTCTAATTTGTATAGAAATGTTTTTTGCTGCCATTGCACATCATTATGCTTTCTCATACCGTGCATATGTGGACATGGCTGCTGAGCAACCAAATTGCTGTGAGTCTTTTCTCCAAATGTGGGATGTATCAGACGTCAAGCAAGATTTTCAAGAGCACATGGGTGTTGTTCGTAAGTTTTATTTGAAAACAACTCTAAAGTCATCCAATTGGTCATGTTTAGTAAATATTTGAATTTTATTTGACGATGACAGGAAGCACAGTCAGAAATGTGATGCCGTCAAAAGTATATCGTCACCCTGGGGGTAAAGGAGAAGAAAGAGCTCATTTGCTATCCATTTCTGACGGAGTTGACTACAATTCTAGTGGAGTTCCTGACGAAGGAGTATCAACGGCTAATCTTCCACGACCAATTCAAGCTGCTCGTTCTGCCAGTTTACAATTAGTAGCTGAAATGAACTCCAATGCTCCTTCCATTTCCAATGGAGAACCAGTTCCAACGACTTCCACAGCCGCAAAATTGGCAAAACCTATCAGCAAAATTGATGCGGATATTGACAATCAGCCATTTACTGATTTGACTGACTATGACAAGGAGGACTAATTCTGAGATTAGAAATCCTGCTAGAATTGAAGCGCTACTATACTTACAAATTGTTGGTCACCTTGCAATATTACATTCTCACAAAAACAATCGTCACAAGATGAATACTACTTGAGATAGTTTAATACAGTTCTGCTTATGAAAAATAAATAAAGCCACATACCAGTGGTATTTGTTACTGAGTCAAATCAAGTCTAATTTTATCCAAATAATGAGAGTCTAATTTTATTGCATTGTGCGTAATAAAATGCAATAGGAATAGGACTATCGAATGTTAAACAACTACAAAATTTCGCAACTTTGAAAGAAAATGTTGACCCAACAATAAGAATCCAGTCATTTAGTGAAGTCATATTTGCATATAGAGACTAACCATTTTGGAATTTAATTGATTTTTATATAATCGCACCAAAATTAAAATCGAGCATCTGGTTATTTTGGGAAATATTTTCGGCTTGCCGACTTCCTAGAGTCTAATTTTATTGCATTGTGCGTAATAAAATGCAATAGGAATAGGACTATCGAATGTTAAACAACTACAAAATTTCGCAACTTTGAAAGAAAATGTTGACCCAACAATAAGAATGCAGTCAATTAGTGAAATCATGTTTGCATATAGAGACTAACCATTTTGAAATTTAATTGCTTTTATATAACCGCACCAAAATTAAAATCGAGCATCTGGTTATTTTGGGAAATATTTTCGGCTTGCCGACTTCCGCAAGTTTGCCTCTCAACAATATTCGGCAGAATATTTATTATTACTAATTGAATACGGCATTGCCTTTTGGAAATATTTATCTGTATCAGATTATTCCTGTTCGTATTTGCCAATTGGCACCCTGTAAACAACCCTCGTCATTCCGCTGCCCTTTTGAGACACACCTTGCTATAAAACAAGTCTAGTCCACTCTATATTTGCACAAATATTATTTGCTGGAACAGTTGTCGAAAATATTTGCCTGTCGATGGTATATTTCGCTGTTGTTATTCAGTACTCCGGAGTTGAATGAACCCCAGAATAACTTCCTGAAATTGTCAAACCCTTCAAAGAACAAATCTACACTACACTTCATTCGCTTTTCTGGAGCGCCCAGCTAATGCTGTTAACTCCGAAGTGGCAATGCCAATGCCAACATTATCCAATGTAAGTTAATCACAAGACTGACACAAAAATTATTATTTTACTTAATTTTAATTTTAATTTTTTTAAATAAATTTTCAGGCCAGTCTCACGAAGTCTTGCCTTGGTGTACCCACAGCTTCAGCCACTAAGCCTTGCATTTACCCATTTAAGGCTCCTTTCTCGGTGGCGATGACGATGGCATATCAGGATTGCCTCGAAAATACTTTATCATTCTTAGACTTCTTCTCAAAATAGGAAGTTTATTCACTTCTTCAAGATTTGGCCAGAATTCCAGATCTGTTCATGGACACGGAGGCAGATCCAGAAGTTTCAGCAATTTCTACTTGTATCCAATCAATGATTCAATATGTAAATAACGTACAGAATCATACGAAAATATATTACCACTAACAAAAAATAAAATATGCTCAAAACTTATTCTGCAGTTCTTGCTGTTGTTGTGTTTTACTTGTTTTAAATTTATATTGTAAATTTAGTTTAGCTAACGAGTTTCACTCCTTTTTCGTCGCTCAGGGCACTTCAATAGAAAATTCAGGTCCGAATTTGTTATCTTCCTCCTTGTTTAGGTTTCGGCGTATCCAATTCAATGAGTGGTAATGGATTACATGATCAGCATTAGCCATATGATTAGCATAGAGGGTCAAGACTCATCTAAATTTTCTTTACTGCATAACTGGGGAGGCAGAGGTAGGGCAATACCGCACCAAATATATTTATCATCGTTGGATTGGGGCACATTAGATTTTAAGACCCAACCGCGTAGATGTGCCATAATCTTGCCAGAAATGATACACAAAATAAAATAACGTTATTTCCAGAACAAGTAATCGCTTATATTCCCGATTTCTATGTTATCGCAGTCGTAATTAACATTGCTTGATAATCCAATTAAATCTCTAAATCTTTTGGCTCATTATATAATGGACAAAAACAGAATGATGAATTAAGTCCTTTGTATAATTATTTTTCATGAGAAGTGTGGATATAACTGGTTACGTCCTCCAGTGTTTGTTATTTTGCCTCCAGTGGTACTTGGCATACAGAAAGGTATTATGTATGTTATGTAGCAATTTTGTGGGCTTGGCAGCGACACACGGAAGGGATTGAGTAATCTGACTGAATCAATCAATCCATCTCAAGTGTACATCGCATCGTGTAGTACGCCGACTGTCGTCGTACTCATCAATATCAATAGGAATTGCGTAAATATTGGATTGAAATCTAGGTCACTGGAGTGGATGTCCATAGAAGCTCTACTCTTTACACCGAAAGTTGATTAATTAGTTCCAATGAAATGAAATGGAATTGAGTACTTTTAGACAGGGAATCCCGTTGTCTGGGAAGAACAGATCAGACAGAATCTGGGTAGGACAGTGGGCTACTTCATAAATATTTTGCAACATTTTGGCTCGAGGAGAGTAGTAGCCCTGCATCTTTGACATCTAGCAAGCCGGCTGATAGGCAAGGCCGCAGTCGCAGTCTGCTTGCTATCTATCTAGCCAAACTAATTCGGAGATACTTAACAAAACTTTTCGTGTGACTGTGACTATTAATCTTTTTATCAGCTGCGGAAAAGTGACGCTCGTGGATTTTGTAATTAATAATATTTTTGGCAAACAACATTATGTATTCCAATTCCTCGTGTGTGGGTGAAACTAGTTTGTTAATAGTTGACCTTGCCATGCCTCCAAAGTACGTCTGTATTCGTTGGTCAATTCGGCGGCTACGACGCAGTTCTGGGGGATACCATGTCTAGGCGGAAAATAAATATGATTGCTTCACGTCAGAGGAGTGTTCTGGATGTCCACCAATCCCAGCCATTGCCTTGGAACATCCCATCACATCGCATCGCTTTTTGCTAGTGTACATGCCAAATACAAATCCCGTTTATTTTAATACATTATCATTTTTTGAATGTAATCTTGATGCTACTGCTGCTAATGCGAGGAGAAACTACGCCGTTGATAAAAAGTCTAGTCTCTAGCTTGCCTTGTGTTTGCTCTAACCTTGCAGAGTGCAAGAGTGTAAAATAATGGGACTAGCTTGATATTATTCGCAGTACACAAAAAAAAACTCAAACGCGTGTTGTTGATGTCCGGTGCACAGAGCATATCAGAATGACCCACTTCCCACTGGACAAAGAAAAACTTGCTCATCCTGTAACATCGTATGATTTCTGGTGGCTAATTTGCATAAAAACTTGTACCATCAAGCATTTTATTTGTGTACATATTTGCAGGTTAGGTTAATTTTAACGTTTGTGCGAACTGCGTGGATTTTTGCTCTAGTTTTATAAAACAACATGAGATAATTTAAAACTAGGGAAGAGATATATGGAAAGTAGTATGAAGGACACTGGATTTTTACAGCTCGTGCAATTTTTATCTGTTTTCTCTTTTCTTAGGTGTTGCTCAAAAAATTAATTTCGC